>VOPJ01014605.1:0-20748 GCA_014673585.1 Semibalanus balanoides | reverse complement strand
CTATTTCTGTGGGGACACCTGAAGGGAATGGTCTACAAGAAGAACCACGAACCCTGAAGCAGTTGAAGAGGACAGTGGGAGCTGCTGTGCAAGCCCTCTCCGCCGTCACGTGCCGAAGAGCGGCAGAGAACCTCCGGCGCCAGGCAGAGCTGTGCGTCGCCCGAAGGATCGGACGCAAATCACGCGTAAACATGTCCTGTTCGACTTGGAAGTAGGAGAGGTGTGCTCAGGAAAGTGTGCTGAATAAATCTCCATTTGAAATTAATGCATTGTGTGGTATTCGAAACTCCATGCCGTGGAGCACTTGTTTGCACGATAATTATAAATTAAATGTGTCAGTTTTTTGTGAACATCCCTGTATAAGGAAACAATTGGGTGTGGACGAACAGATAGACAGAAAGACCGACAGACATAGATTCTTTAAATAGTACCTAAGTTAGATGAAGACATTGATGTAACTTTGTATGTGGATGGTGTGGAAAGCTCCACACCAACTTGAAAGTTGGCGTGGAAAATCCACATCAACTTGTTGTAGGACATATGCAATTTTGATCATCAAAGGGGCTTTGGGGGTGGACGTTTGTACAAAAACTGTCCGTTTCTTTATAGTAATTAATTTTTGCATCATTTAAAAGACGCAGCATTGAAAACATTTATACACCCATGTGTATAGAGGTGTAGGCGTAGCTCACTATAACTGAAGAGGACGCCAAAATATTAGCTGTTAACGTAATTAGGCTAGACTGCATTGTGGCAACGTTTTCTCGCCAACTAAACGTCACATGTGCCAAGCTATTTCGATATTTTCCTAAAAGCATAGGAAGACAGATAATATAAGCGTTCTCGGACGTTTGTAATGGATAAATAGCCTGTTTTGTGACCCATCAAAGTCGGCCAAAAGCTTTATACTATACGTTGTTCCAGAACCCAGGCATCCAATTGCATGCCTCTGTGGAAGGCAGTTAACGTATCGCTTTGCGATGTCATTTGTCTCACCTTTTCGACGCATCCTGTTTCACCTTTTCGGAGTCAGCTTGTGCTGGAAAATATACCATACGATGCACGTTAATGTCGGGGCTATGTCGATACGATAAGTAGGGTACTTACATACACGCTGGCAATTGAAATGCATTCATCTGGAGCAAACTGCATAGCTTAAATGTTCTGATTACGCTTCGATCTTACCAGTTACCGTATCTTCAGGCTCGGGCTCGGGCTCAGGCTCGGGCTCGGGCTCGGGCTCGGGCTCGGGCTCGGGCTCGGGGGCAGCCTGCACCGAACTGAGGTCACTCCAGGACGTCTTGCCGTCAACGGTTACTGCTTCTGAACTGCTACGCGGGTACACTGTCAACACGCAGACATGACTGAATTCAGCTGGCCAACGGATACACTGGCAACAAGCTAACATGAGAAAGAAATGCAGGTCCTCAGTTCCTCCAACGATAGCCAGATGCTAATACTGCCCAAAAATGCGAACTGTTTTGAACGAAAATTTTCACGAGCACTCGCTACTTATTTAAGTGAGCAGGACCACACAATAAGGTAACTATGAAAGAAAATGATAAATCTCGTGGCGGTGGAAGTATTTCAGAGGTAAAAGACAAACCAAGTAAAATGTCTTTTCGACTCCTTCCAAAGCACCATATTTCTCACATGACAGAGAGGTGGAAAGAGACATCTGGTCCTCCTCGCCGTGGTATCGAGGGTCGGTCCTCCGCTGGTACTCGATGTACGCCTTGTTGGACGTCTTCCTCTTCCAATGGTGGTACTGCTGCGCGCTGGAAGCCCGCTTCCGGCGCATGGCCGACCTCCTGCCGTGCGCCACGTTCCCGTCCGAGTCGACCATCGTCACATCGGACGACGAGGAGGAAACCCAGTCAGCGCGGGCGGCACGTTCCTCTGGCGCAGCGTCCGCCAGTGTCAGTTCCTCCTGATCGGCGTCACCGTCCTCCGCCGCCGCCCCCTCTAGCTCCTTGGCCGGCACGGTGCTGGTGGCGGCGGCGGTGGCGGCAGGTTTGGCGGCGGCTGCGGCGTTCTCGTCCGAGAGCAGAGCAGGGCTGGGAAGGTTGGCCCTCCGCTGGTGGGCCATCGCGATGCTGTTGCGGTACGAGTCGGGTGACGTGAAGAACTCCTCCTGGATCTGCCGAGAGTCGGGGCCGTGGCTACTGCCGGCCTCGCTGTCCGGTACAGCCCTGATTGGTGATACACCCACGGCAGGCACCTGGTCGACGTTACGGATCTGCCGCGGGTCAGGCAGCGACTGCGGAATGAGCAGGTTTATACGCCTCTCGGTCAGTGTGTGAAGCACCTTTTCCTTCACCTTTGTCGGCTTTGCTTCCCCGAGCAGTTGCTTGATAGCCCCTATTTTTCTAGATTTTGCTTCGGATTTGTGGGTGTTTTTACTTGCAGGAGCTTTAGTGGTGTTCTTCGCGCTGGGTGCCATCCATTTCTCTAAAAGTGCTGAGGCATATACATTCTTCATTTCACCGTCTTCTTCCCCGCTGTCCTTGCCCTTCTTATTCTTCTTGAATGGATTTTCCAGTGTGGTAAGCCTAGACTGTGCACCTCTTGAACCCTCCTTCGAGACGTCTTCACCACTCACCTTGCCTTTCCCAATCTCTTCTCCACTCCTCTTGGACACATTTCCTCCGGCGATAGTGTTCGTCGAGGACACCCGCTTCCCGGACGCGGTGCGTTTGACGTTAGCGGTGCTTCCAGTTGTCTCCTGAAGCTGCACAAAGGACCCTAAGCCGTTCTCTGTCGAGCCCAGCGCGTTCACCTGCGACTCCTCGGAGCTCAGCTCCACAGCTCTTTCCCGCAGCTTGTCCAGCATCTCGTCGTCCAGCGTCGTGAAGAAGCTGCGCTTGTGATCGTCTTTGACTGCACGTGCAATGGACAGAGACAGGCACTGCTGCACGTCCACGCCGCTGGAGCTCTTCTGGCCATCCAGCGAACGGCGCTTCTCCTTCGTCGGGTCGCGCTGCTTGGTGTTTGCCACGCTGGAACGGCGCTGCGTGGGTACCGCACCACCGCTGGAGGTAGCGACCAGCGCCGCGACCGTCTCATTGCCCAGACCGCCCCAGGGCGTCGGCATCTCCAGCGCCTCCTCCGCCCAGCTGGAGTCGGTGTCCTTGACGCTGTCTGTCCGCTGTCGCGTGTCGTGGAACGGGAACGGCGCGGGATCGGTAACGAAGATGGATTGTTGACGGCCGCTAGTAGGGTTTCGCGGGGCGCTCACCCGGCGTGAAGAGCGGTCGGCTTGCTCAGAGTGTTTGGAGGAGGTGTGCTGAAGGCTACCTGAGTTTCGTCGGCCTGGGCTGTGCGAGGGTCGTCGCTCTGGGGTCTGCTTTGGCTTTGACTGTTTGTCGATGTTGGCGGACAGGGAGGGTGCAGTCATGCCGGGTGGAGGAGGACTCGTGGGAGCAGCCGAGTCCTTGTTTTTTTGTTTGCCGGCGGGGGCGCTTGAAGCGCCGCTTGACTTGCGGTTCAAAGCGTTTTTGTTTTGGTCTGGCTTTGATGCGACACCAGCAGATTTTGTCTGTCTCGAAGTTGCTTTAGAAGTGTCAACACCCCCGCTATGTTGTTGCTCAATGCTTAGTTTTGAATTTGAGTCTTTCAGGGCTGTTTTGAGCTTTCTTTGCTTGTGTTGTTCAGTTGAAGAGGACCTCTTCTTAACTGCCGCTACTGACTGGTGTGACGATACTTTTTCTGTCGATAATCCTGCCAATCGGCTATTAACTTTGCTGATTTTAACGACAGCTGGTTTGGACGTCTTGTCTTTCAATGTCTTTTGAGCCTGTGTTTTGGTCTGTTGTTCAACAGAAGAAGACCTCTTCTTCGCTGCTGGCGCTGAAAAATGGGAATTATTTTTCTCATCCAATTCTGGCGAAACACTTTTATGATTGGTTGCAGAGCTTGACTTCGAGGCCTTCTTAGAAGAAGAGAGTGAAGCCGTTCTCGTGACGTCACGCTCGATGGAAGCGTTGGACCGTTCTCTCGCCGGCACATCATCGCGACTCTTCTTCTTTGCTACTGTATTACCGCTGCTTGGCTTACGTTTCAACTCGCCCTGCTTTTTGGCCAGTTTTATCTCTCCTTCTGTAAGGTTGAATTCTTGGATGGAAGATACGGAAATTTGCAGCTTCGAAGGACGATCCTCCATTTGATGACAGCTTTTCTACAGCAGCTTTATCATTCGCCTGATGACCGATAGTTTAGGTACAGAAACAATTTAGCCAGTGACGCCGAGAATCATTGATGAATATCGCTAAACTGTTTGACGTGGCTGGTTTCGACGCCATGTGACGGAAACGGTGCAAAACATCTCTAACATTTCGTCAGTGTTAGCAAAAGATGCATATGCCTTAACCTGAAATGACACCCGTCTAAGCATACTGAAATATTTGCATTACTGCTATTTCTATCTTGCTTCTATAAGGTTGTAAGCTAGCAATTGAATAAATGCATGCACTTCACTTATCATGAAACATGCAAAGAGCAAAACTACCTCTGGTGCCAGTGGTGCACACATTAGGGAACGATGATTACGAACAAACGATTACCCTTCATTTTATTTCGCTCGTGAATTTGATTTATTCGTCCCTTCATTACATTAACTGCTCGTATTTTCCACATAGCGTTCAATTCAACGTCGTCGAGTTACTAAATTGTCTTCTAGACTAGGTTTTTTGTTATTCATTTTTAATTTGTTTATGTATTTATGTATTAATGTATTTATTCATGTATTTGTTTATTTATTTACATATTATTTATTCACTTGCTCATTTATTTATTCATGTATTTGCTTATTTAAATATTAATTCGCTTATCCACATATAAACTATTGTTGGATATGTCCAACAATAATCGGTTGGTCTGAAAACCTTCGTCAGCTTTATTTTCTGTTTTAAGAGGAACATATATTCATCAACAGCACCATTGCCATAATCACACTAAACTCCAAAGGGGACAAAAGCTATTATATCTTCCATCGTTCCATCTAAAGACGGTCACACAGCTGCCTTTCATGCGTTCATCTCAACTAATCGTACCTCAGTTCTAGATATTACAAAATTTGCGAAATAAACACAAGAGTCGAGACTATATCAATTGATCGTGGCAGGACAAGTCGCACATCCAGCAGCACACATGGCTGTGCTGACATGAGTACAAAGGCCTCACAGAGTACCACTACCGCACAGACACATGCTCATAAGAACATTTATAATTATGTCACCCCAAAAAACAGCCCTATCGATCAGAAGGCAGCGTCTTTATCGTATTGGGCCACCAGTGCCGGTTTCAGTTCCGTGTCTGTCTTGTGTTCCGGGTCAAATCACTAGCGCCACCTGTCCTGTACACACTCACTAGCGCTACCTGTCCTGTACACACTCACTAGCGCCACCTGTCACACAGGGCGGCTCGTGTCACAGTAATATCACCATACAACCGAATACATCCTTCGGTTTTCGCAGCTGAGGAGATTTCACAACACCGCTTTTGACACTAACACCCACTTCGACAAATGTCTCATCTCACGAAGCTTTACACCACTAGCGTCACAGGCTTCCCAGCGTTAATTTCGATCAGCTCTAGTTCGGCCGGCTGCTAACAGGTGACGCTCGGGTAGTTTTCTCCGAACATGGCCAGTCGGCCGGGGGTGAGGTGGGCGCCGTCTCTGCGGAGTTCCAGCGGCAGCCCTGCTGCTGCACTGCTGCTGGTGCTGGAACTGGAGCTGGAGCTGGAGCTGGAGATAGAGCTGGAGCTGGAGATGCCGGCGTCGGAGGAGGACGAGGCGGTTCTCTGGCGCCTCCTCAGCGCCGCGCGTTGGGAAAATATGGCGCCGATGGCCACTCCGAACACCACAGCAGCGACCACCACCAGCATCAGTACCAGCTGCGCCCAGCTGCCGCCGCCTGCGGACACGTGGGGCGGGGACATGTCAGGGGAGGTCTCAGGGACAGATCAGGGGTGGGGAGGCCTCAGGCTGGGTGACAATATGGGCTGTGATAACGTGCAGCGAATTGGCAATGCTGTCAGGTTTGTACATACAAGTTCAGCACACGTAGTGATATGTTTCCAGATTGCTTTAGTTCGTCCACAACTCTTATTCCTCGTCCACGATTTCGATTTTGTTCACGTGCTTTCCTCATATATCTCCTCCCCGCACATGCACCCGTCCCGTCTCTGTACCTGTCTCCTCCCTGTCTCCTTCCAGTTCCAGTTATGTCTCCGTACCTGTACCGTGTACACGCTCTGCCTCCGTACCTGTACCGTGTACACGCTCGGCCTCCGTACCTGTCTCACCCCTGTCTCGGCCCAGTTTCAGTCCTGTCTCCGTACCTGTACCGTGTACACGCTCTGCCTCCGTACCTGTCTCACCCCTGTCGTGCGGCCGTTTCCCACAGTCTGTCACTGTCTCCAGTAACCGTCTACGCTCTGCACTCCAACCTTCCTCAGTGTTCTCACCCCTGTTCGGCCCAGTTCCAGTCCTGTCTCCGTACCTGCCCGACCCTCCCGTGCGGACTGACGCCCCCTGCTGGCAGGCTGCGGTGGCCTGCAGCTGGCACAAATTCAGCTGGACAGGGCCTTCACGTGAACGTCAGCTCATAGTGGGGCGGTTGAGTCATGTACTTACTTCAGCTTTTGATGCTTCCGGATCCGGAGACCTCCTGTATGTGGGAATCCGACTCGCGAGTGGTGCTGCACCTACTGGCAGTCACTCTCGACAGGAGAGGGGGCGGTGTCAATCAGGGGACCTTCGGTTCAGGAGCTGGGTTGCGAAAAGTGTAACGTCATTCTTAGGAAGGTTATATATACCTTTCTTTTTGGTGGCTCCACAATGCATGATCGCATTAATGTTTTGTTCACGTCAGTATAATGATCAATATGTCAGCAAAGCGTTGACAGTTGATTTTCCCAGTTAACACGCGCCCTGGAGGGCCTCTGATAAATTTATTGCACGCCCTGGTCACCTGGTTGTGGGATTCCCAAACCCCCTGTGATTTCGAAAGCCACGGAAGGTAAAAAAAAGCAGCTCGAGAGAAGCTCTATCGAAGGTATACGGTCTTTTATTAGGTCAGGTCAAAATTGAGGTCACCAGAGGTCATCAAAGGTAAGATTTTCTAGACTTAGGCTTCGCTCCAGAAACACCACATATCCAGGGGTGTGGTTTTATCAAAATGATTGTGGGTGCTCAAATAGTTGAGGTGCCCTATATACAAGGGCAGATCCGCCCGCCTCTTGGGGGGCGGGGGTGGGGGGGCGCAAAAAACCGTTTGAGCGGAACCTTACTACCAATTTCAATTTCTTCCCGGATTTGGGTCACTTTATTTTTGCAACCTCACTGTTTCATAATTATCTATTTCGACCTTTGAGTATGCTCAAAAATTCATAGCTTTGCTAGTTTTAGTTGTACCGGACAATGCCTTAGCACTTGAGCAAAACTATGTCAACTGATCGGCTGTACCCAGGCGATACGCGAATCTGTCTGCTGCAGACTCAGCTGAAAGATGCACAGGGAGAATACATCACCTCATTAGCTCTACTATGCTTTATACGTTTATACAAATATAAGTGGTCATGCAGCATTTGTAATTTTTGGATTACGTTGCATGTAATGTAGTTGACTTATTTTTATGCGCCCGCGAAGCGCGCGATTTTTTACAAGCTCTTGCCTAATAAAAGCTCATGAAAAAAGTATATTGGACGTGTGCCCTTATAAAGCTGGAAGACAAGACCTAAGACCACGCCATTAATTCAGAAGTTGATAGTTCCCGTTTACAACGAACTTCGGTGAAAGACGCGACACGACGGCTTTCGGTTACTGTAGGAGCGCATTGTCACTGGTATGTGGGTGCCCGCAGCGAAGCGGCTTGGGACAATATTTTATTTATATGACGGGATTTGTGTTTATGATTTGTTATCTACTGGGACAACATCACCAAGCGGACCGCTCGAGTCGGAGCCCAACAGCGTGCAGACGGTGCCGGCATATTTCTGGTGCCAACATCTCGGTATGATAAGACAAATTAAATTAAAGTTGTTTTTCATTATACATATTCTTCGGATACGTATCACGGTTACCGGTGGCAGTCAGCGCTCAATGGTACATATGAAATAAATTAATGGTCCTGCAGATCTGGAGGAGCCTGGGGTGACTCCGGGAGAGAGTCTCGCCTGGCCCCACTGTTAGCTCTTTCGTTGGTTCCAGAGGTGGGCACAACATATGAAGGAGCTTTCCGGGTGCGATGTTCCACGTCGTTGAGTTCGCGGTCTGATCTATTTTTTGCTACTCAGTCCGACTAGGCTAAACATGTAACCCGCTTGAAAGTTTATGTTTTATGAAGGGAGTAGGCCCTGGTGCGCTCAATTACCGCCAATAATCTGCCTCTGCAAGGAATTTGATGTAATTAATTTTCCTATTCTCCAAATGTATAGCAATTGGGAAACTTGCGTCATGCCGCGAAGCGTAACGACATTTTCCACTTTTGGCTGTGGATAGCTGGATTTTGACTGCTGCAAGGCATTTTACGATAATTTGCATTAAACTATTGAGAAACTTGTTGTGCATTGCCGCGAGCGTCGCGAAATTTTGAGTTTTGGCTGATGGATAGCTAGATTGGAGACTGCAAAAATTTTTACGTCAAATTTTTAATTTTCTCCCTTCGTTTTGGTGGGGGCCAAAACATAGTTTGCCCCTTCTTGAACGATCTTGGGGGGGGGGCGTTTGCCCCCTGGATCGCTTCTTGCCTTGTGGCTTCAAAAAAAAAATTGAGCGGGGAGGCGGTAAAGAATTATTAGTGATTTGGTCGTAAAATAATACAATTTTTGATATGTGCATGTGCATCTTCGTCGCTGCAATTGCTATTTTTAGTGAGGACCAGTCACTGCGGATCAGAACTAAGCTGCAGGGCGATTATTGGATGGGGGACTCAAATTTCCAAAGTTTCAAACGAATTAGGGTGAGGAACAACTGGTAGGATTTGGCTTCTTGTACCTTATAGAACGGTTTAAAACAAAAGCGTGCCCCTGTGAACGTCAGTTAAGCACTATTTTCTTCTACTATGGAATATGTGTCAAATTTTGACAATTTTTGGCGATTTTGGGGAGAATTAAATTGCCCCTTCCGCGCCGCCGGAGTCGCGTTAGAGGGACCCTCAGTCCTCAACAGACCTTCGTTGGGGCCGCCTTTGATTGCTTTGTCCTCCCCTCCGCAAATACAATACCGCCCCACTGGTTGGTACACCCCTGGATAGTTACATACCCATTACCAACAGCGCGGATTCGGGGGCGCTAGGGCGCTCACCCCCACACTGTGGGCTATGGTCGCCGCCTGGAGGGTCCTAAACACTTTTTTGTAATCGTGGCGTCCCCTTAACACCAGATTCCCTGGATCCGCGCCTGTGTTCCCGCAAAACCACGGAACAAGCATCAATTTACGTCCTACCTTATGTCGTTTGACAAGACATCTTTATTAGTCTGTCTCTGTCGTGTCATTTTCTATCGATACGGTCACTTGATCAGCGATAAAACGACCGAAGTGCTCGAGTAACGGAGCTTAATTTCTATCACCGATTTTCATTAATAACCGCCAGATCTGCGAGATCTAGGGGGTGCTAGGGGTGCACCCCGCCCCCCCCCCTGAGCCGGTCGTGTGGGCGCGCCCGGAGGACGCAAACCTTTCTGTATGTGGCGGCTCCCCCTGACCGAAATCCTGGATCCGGCGCCTGACCGCCGCGTGAATAAATTAAACAAAAGTAGATTGTCCTTTCAGGTCCGCGGCTCACATTTGTTCGGAGTCAAGAGTTTTGGTAGGGTGCCACCAAACCGTGATGGCACCAGCTCTGGCAGCATCTGGCATTGTCTTTAAAAACAAGAAAAAAAAAGATTTAAAGTTTTTAAGACAAAAAAAATATCTCGCCCTACGGGCCGTAGGGCGAGGGTTTAAAAACATTTCTCTCCAAATTATTCCAGCGAGAAAACGGCTATCTACTAAAACATTTTAAAACATTGTAAATGTGTCAACATTTCACGCAAAATAATCCGTCGTGAAAACGGCGATGTTGAATTATCCTGAAATTTGTGACATATCTGTCTAACATATATTTGAATGATTTACTCATTGTTAATTATATTTTGATATTATTATTATTATTATATTATTATTATTATTATTATTATTATTATTTTATTATTTATATTATTATGATTTCTAATATTATTATTAGTTATTAGTATTATCTATATCATTAGTATTATTATTATATTATTATTATTATTTATTATTATTATTTATTTTAATCATGTTATCGATTTATGCACATTATTCATTATCATTATCATTTCATTATCATTTCCATTATCCATTATCATTATTATCATTATCATTATTATCATTTTATCATTATATCTTTCATTATTATCATTATTTATCATTATATCATTATTATCATTATTATCATATCTTTTCATTATCATTGAGTCTTATTCATTATCATTCATCGGTTTATCTTATCAAGTTATAATCTCAGAGTCGATTATCCCATTAATCATTATCGATGATTCATATCATTATCATTATCAGTTATCATTATCATTTCATTTCATTTCATTATCATTATCATTATAATCTTATCATTATCATTATCATATCATATCATTATCATTATCCGAACATTAGTATTAGTCATTAGTCATATATAGTAGTATTAGTATAGTATTAGTATTATTTAGTATTATATTATATTAGATAGTATTAGTGATTATGCATCTCGTTGCTTCTACATAGAACTACGGCTTATCCAAGTAGAGTACTTGATACCAATAGGCTGCTTTACGTGAGGATTTTATGTGTCTATTGAACAGGCTTCAATTGTGGATTTAGCAGAGCTAAATATGTTGTTGTTGAACTGTGGACTAATTTTTTATCGGATAATTTAGATTTACGTGCTGTACAATAATTATGACCTTATATTAAAAAACCAATCATGACATATTCGTATAGAGTGACATTATTGGTCTAAGTATGTTACTGCTCGGACTGTTCAGGGTAAGTCTTTTTATCCAAAAATTGCTGAAGGCTAGTTTCAGTATAGTTTATTTAACATACCGTTAATCTATTATGGGGGTGCTCAATTCAACTTTGTGGGTGCTCAGGCACCCACAAAGAGATAGGAAACCACACCCCTGCACATATCTCGGGAACTATGAGCTATGATGATAGCTAGGAACAAATAAAACACAGATCGGAAGCCATTGCATTTGGAAATCGACAATTTGTCCTCAAATTTGAGCTCAGGTAAAAATACTTAAGCTTCAGAGGTAATCAAAGGCCAAAAATTGTATTTTTGGCAAACCTACTTTTCGCAAATAACTGTCTACATAAAAAATATAAAGCAATACTTTTGATAGATCATGTTTTTCTCGTCAAGGCCCTTCCAAACATATTAATTGTAATCAGGTTAGGCTAACTGAGTAATTTGACCTCAGGTCGAAGTCAAGTGGTGACCCAAGTAGGTCATGTTGCATATCAAGAGACGTGTCTCGACGATACAAACACATTGGTACCGTTTGCGCTTATCTATCTTCATTATGTTGAGAGTTATTGACACAAAAGTGCTGGTGACCTCAGTGTTTTGGTGATGAAATTGACCCGAGCTTAGGTCACCGATACCAGAAATTGTATGTAAGAATTGTAGATACTCATGATCTTATTTTCATAAGGTTATAATTTATAAATGCCTACAATCTTTTATCTTCAGATTTCTGATATCGGTGTTTGCAAAATTGAAACCGATCGGCCCAAAACTGTGGTTGTGGTAGGACTGCAAACATTTTGGAGGTGGGTCATCACGTGACCTGGTCTGATGACATGATCTGAGATGACTTAACCCTCGCCCGGGTATGGCAATATCACTGTGTGACCGGGTAGGGGTCCCCTTGGTGTTTCGCCTCTAATTGAGCTAGAGCTTCGATTAAAAAACGAGCGTGTTACTTGTGACTAAAGGAAGCCATTGACACCAGATTTTAAGTTCCTTGGTCAATAGGTGTCAATGACCCAAATGTCATCAAATCGTAAATGTGTGAAAATTGAATACTTATCGAGCCAAAATGGTGAAGGAGCATCTGATTAATATTATGCTCAATACATGCCACATTTGAAATCTGCGTCATAAAATGTCCAAAAACTGCCAACTTCCAAAAAGTTCATGTCAGGTCATCTGAGGTCAGTTACTTCGGTTGACATGTGGTATGACGTCCGTACGCACGGATGGACGGACGGACGGACATCTTATAATTTATAATATAGATTTGAAATCAGCGTCACAAATTGTCCTAGAAACGGCCAGAAGTAGAGAAATAATCTGAGGTCATCGGACGTCGGTGAACTCGGTTGTTCTCAGAAAAAGTCAATCGAGGTCACAATCTCAGAGGTAGCAGCAACTGTCACCTGGAAACACCTGTGCATATGATCCTGAGCAAAAAACACTCGGAAACTTCACATGTAACAAGGATTGATACTACGGGACGCCAGTTACGCCTGACATCACATGACCTTGAAAAACGGGTCATTGGTCACGGGTCATAAAATTTGGAAGTTCGAAATTTTCCGAGTATGTGTCAAATTATTCAAAAGTGGAGTACGGAAAGTTTCATCAGGACCAGTTGATAACTAAGTGAGTCATTTCTGAAAAAAACGAGAGAGGTGACATCCCCCACCCGGGCGAGGATTAAAGTCAAGAATTTCACATGATGTGGGTAGTTAATTTTCGACAGGTGTGCAAAAACGGCGGCGCTGCGCGACTTTGTTTTCCGCTATCCTCGAAAAACCTTAGGAGTGGGCGTATCCCCCCTCCAAGGCGCATGATAACATCCCCAACCTAGTTGACTCTTGTTGACAGCTACAGTTTAGAGCCCTGTCATTATTCGAAACGCCCTAGACAATTGATCGCAGATCCCGGAGTTTCTCACCGTTGATAGCTGATAACGGCTCGTTCATGCTCTGCGTTAAACGCACAACATGAACGAAGACGTTGTAAGACTGTCGACTTCTCGACATGCCTTGACCCTGGCAGCGTTTGTGCCAATTTAATTTAGCAAAAACAAATCGCGCTGAGTCTAAGTCACGTTGTGCAGGAAAACGGTGAATGTGTCCACTTCACACATATGTACAAAATATGCAACACAAACTTACGGTAGCCTAGTAGCCTAGTACGTTTGAAGCCTGTACGTTTGATACAGCATAACAAACTTGGCCCCTAACTTTACAACCTAAAACTATCGAAAACTATGGCATCAATTGCGTCGGAAATGTACGAATTCATTCATATTTGGTCTGCATGCGCCGATATGATGACGCGTCTTATATTTAGCAAAACTGCTTATGTGGAAAAACGTAAGTCATTCCTATCGAGGATATTTCCTATAAAAAACATAACATATTAGTCGTTTTCACGAAGGCCTTATTTTTACCCGGTAGTACCCGGTAGTACCCGGTAATATGTCGTGCGTTTTGGGTAATTGAGTCTGTAGGAACACTGCCTTTCCCAGATATGTTTGGTATCAATTTAAACTTTATGAATTCATGTAAAATTACCTGCTCATACAATGCGAAATTTCCCGTTAGATTTCTTTGTATATCAAATTAAATAACAAATATTACCGGGTACTACCGGTAGTACCCGGTAGTACCCGGTAATATTTGTTTATGAATTTGATTATACAAACAAAAAAAAATCGCATTGTAAGAGCAGATAATTGTATATGAATTCATCAAGTTTCAATTGATACCAATCATATCTGGGAAAAGCCGTGTTTCTAGTCTCAGTTATCCAAAACGCACGAAATATTACCAGGTACTACCGGGTAAAAATAAATCCTTCGTAAAAACGGTTATTGACTCTGAGCTTCTGACGTCAGCAGTTCTGCTCTTACCCGGCGCTGACCGTGAACGACTCGGACTGGTAGTTGCAGATGACCAGGAAGCGGCGCGTGCTGTGCGTCTGGATGGTGTCCTGCTCCTGAACCATGACAAACGTGCGGACCTGCCGCACACACAAACACACACACACACACACAAATACCGTCACATATAGACATTACGGACACACGCCTCGATACTGATCATACGATTATGCACCATTACAAACGTGCGAACCTGCCGCACACACAAACACACACACACAAACACCGTCACATATAGACGTTACGGACACACGCCTCTGATACTGATCATACGATTATGCACCATGACAAACGTGCGAACCTACCGCACACACAAACACACACACAAACACCGTCACATATAGACGTTACGGACACACGCCTCTGATACTGATCATACGATTATGCACCATTACAAACGTGCAAACCTGCCGCACACACAAACACACACACACACACAAACACCGTCACATATAGACGTTACGGACATACGCTTCTAGTACAGATCATACGATCAATAATCATGCATCTGGTCAGCACTGCCCCTACTCCTCCAGCAGTCTCACCTCAGCTTCCTCCCAACAGCCTCACCTCTGCATCATTCCTCTCGGTGCGACAGTCGCCGTGGTCGATCCTCAGCTCAGCCTCACCTCTGCATCATTCCTCTCGGTGCGACAGTCGCCGTTGTCGATCCTCATCTCAGCCTCACCTCTGCATCATTCCTCTCGGTGCGACAGTCGCCGTGGTCGATCCTCATCTCAGCCTCACCTCTGAATCACTCCTCTCGGTGCGACAGTCGCCGTGGTCGATCCTCAGCACGTACTCCTGCTGCTCGCTCTCAGGGTCTCCCTGAAGACCGCAGGCGTCGCTCGGGTCGTCCTCGACGGCGAGGCGGCCGGCGAAGTGCGGCCCTGTGTGGACGGTGACCTCGCTGGCACCACCCAGACATCGTGTACTTGCAGAGACTACCGACAACGGAACACGCAACAGGAATTACGTGTTATTAGGTAAATGTTATTTCATATTACATTAGCATGCAGCTTCTGAGAGATGGTTAATATATGCATAGGAAGCTACAGCAGTTCGACACAAAACAAGGAGCTAAAAAGCCTCGCTGCTCCATCTGATCTCAGAATGTTCCTGTCGGACCAGTATCCCGCGCCATATGGCCACGGCTTTGTCCAGATTGATTGGCCTCTCCGGAGAGACCCTGTTCCAACGCAGCACTTCTTGTCACCCGGGCCGGGTCGAATTACAGCGCCACATGTTACCACTTCAGCCCCGTGACAAGACAAACTACTCTCTTTAAAAACCGACCGTTCGCCGGGAGAATTACCAATTAGAACGCCACGAGCTGAGAGCACTTCCTTCTTGGAGATGGGTTGGCTGACTGAAGAAAAGAGAATCAGCAATTTGCTTCTCGTAGATGGGGTGACTGACGCAAAATAAATTCACACTAAATAGAATAGCATTATATAACGACCCGACTCCCTGGGTCAGCAGCAGTTAGCTGAGGAGCAAAATTTGATTTTTTTCCCGACGTGCCTCCCCCTGAGAAAAATCCTAGCTACGTGCCTGGTTGAGAGTACTAAAATCCAAGAAGCTCTGTCTACCGTAGAGCGAGGTGGGGCTGTCAGTTGCGTTTCACTCACAGGCCTTGGTGCGCGCCTGAAGGCTCTGACTCTGATCCCGCTCCTTGTTCATCCGTCGGTCCAGCGGAGTGACGGTGAACTCATACTCCGTGTCCATCCGCAGCCCACCGATGGTGACCTGGTACGGCACCGGTCCGTCCTTCTGCTCCGGCCGCCAGCGGACAATCTGAGGGGTCACACGGGGTCAGAAGGCTGGGCAGTGGGCACTGGGCAGCACGATCGCAGGTGTCCCAGTTGTTAAAGCTGAGGGTAACTAACTAATCAATTAACAGTCCGGTATTGGTTCATTTTAAGCCCACAAATTGATGAGAACAAAACATGTTGGAAGATTGATTGGCATAAGTAGGCATGAAAATGTGCTGCAGAAACGCGACTATTTGCAAATGTGACCAGTTGTATCTTTTACGGGGGCGACGCTGATTTCTTTCTCGAGTAAAAAGGTAACATTCTGTGTTTACCAAAGCGCACCGTTAATGATCAACTGGTCAAATTCACTCTGAAAACGTAATGCATAAGCAGCTCATCAGTAAGCGTGTCCCGTGACGCTGCTGATTGAACCCAACTAGCGTGCTGTCAGCTGTGGGCATCGTACCCAACACAATGCAGACTTAGCTACAGCAGCAAGTGTTGGCCGCCCCACGCGGTCATCTTTCGCAAGTAGCCGACGCTGAAGCGACTGGCGGGCCAAGTGCTCCGAGCTTCTACGTGCCCTCCCGAGTTTTTGAGTGTTCAGACGCCTAAGTAATCGTAGACTAACAAGGCAATCGAGGGCAATGGTTGACCTGATGAGTCGATGCCACAGAGGGCGACCTCGTCGCCGTCCGAAAGACCATGCCCACCGCCGCTGCCTGCACAACGTTTAAGGGCGTGCATCATACAAGACCACCAACCCAGTACAATTGCACTGGATGTCTCAGCCATCGTGAAGGGAGCTTGGTCAGGAGAGCTTGGCATATGTGACGATAGACGCTCCAGCTTTCAGGCCTCTGCCGATTGACCAGCGCGTGAGACCTAGGAGCGCGACAGATGTGGCGACTCCAGCCGGCTGCACGGCCCTCGCCGAAATCTCACTTCCAACTGTGTCAGCCGGGCACGAGCACACGCGCCATGGCAGCGACCACGGGCCGCGACGCAAGGCCAGGTCCTCAGTACTCAATGGAAGAGTGAGACACAATACATTTTCTAGTCCAAGAAAATCGGCAGAGTAGGAAGACTGGTAAATGTGTGATAGCGAAGGGAGAAACCAGATGAAGACAACAGCGTAACTTGGGTGAACCATGTAGACCTCTTGCGGATAATGTTAATGAATGAGCACCATCCTAAAAAATGCTTCATATCACGTAGAGCGACGAATGAGAACAATCCCCCGAATCAACATCATCCATATAGACTTTGGCATTATATTAGATACATACGTCTATTTAAAAAGCTTAGCCTAGTCTCCAGGGAAAACTTGAAACAATCAGACACATAAGCGCATAAAGGAGTCGAAGCAGCTATGCAAATATAAAACGTATCTCATGTATTTAGTTATCTTTAGTTGGACCAGTCGTATTTAACTTCTTATGTCCTGGATATTAGTTTATGGTAATTGTTAATTTTATAATTTATGTTGCATCAACTAGAAGCAGTATGTGATTCACTACCGTATATCATGGCTTTAATAAGTAGCTATTTCAGTTAAAGAATGCCAAAATTTAATCACAGCACTCCGATGAAACCCCTGCCCATTCGCACTCGCTCGCCGCAAAGGATGTCCGCCTTGAAAATTGTTTGTTATACGCCAGGTTCACATGTGTGACCTTAAGTTATCGATTGTGGATACCGGAGCCATCGTTCAGTTGTCTTCGTCGCGTTCCATCGTTAGTGGCAGGCACCGCAAACGAAGCAGGGACCATGTCTGAACACCCTATCATGCTATCCACGTCCCGTACTTTAAAACTCGGTCATGGGTGTCCTGTCCCCCAAGGCACCGCGCGGTCCGAACCTGGAGCTCTGGCAGACCTCTCTCCTTTGACACACCGTCCGCGCTTGAACACGAGGTCAGACTCCCGCCGAAAAGCAGCAGTACCTAGGACGCATCCCTGACACCGACCGTGACACAGTGTTCAGACTCCCGCTCAAGACAGCGGTCTGAACCTCCCTGACTACACTTATACAGCGTGACACGTCAGCACTCCCGGCCAGCAGCGTCTACCCTCCTAATCACTCCGAGCCGAATGACACGGTCGGTAGGAACCCGGCCAAGCGCGGTTCTGACCTCCCTGACACCGACTTCGTGACATGTCAGGACTCCCGCCAGGCAGCTGCTGACCTCCTCTGACACCAGACCGTGACTGACTTGAGCTCAAAGCTTCTCCCTCCCAGCAGCGAGTCTGACCTCCGCCCCTGAAGACATGCCGGACGCCAAAGAAAGTCACATGACACGGTCAGGACTCCCGCAAGCAGCAGTCTACCTTCTTACCACGCGATCGACTAACACTGGTCAGACTCCCGCCAACCGAAGCAACGCTCATAGAGCCTACACTAACCACGACACAGTGACATGGTCAGACTCCACAACGAGCCGTAGCAGCAGCTGCTGAGCCCCCCCTGACACCGACTCGTGACACTACGTCGGACCGAGACTCCGTGCCAGTGCAGCTGGCGACTACATTTCCATAGATCACTCTTCTTAGGACCGATATTCCGAATCGAGATGTGAACAATTCGCCTCAAGTACTGTGCCCAGGCCCAACATTCAAAGGGTCCTCGCTGACCTCCCCGACCACCGCACGAGCGGTACACGTCAGGACTCCCGCGACCAGGCTACTGAACTTTTATAGTGCCGCCCCATGTCAGTCTGACGTGCCCAGCCACCTCGCGGTGAACAAGGGACAATTAGACGGCTGCCCTGACCTCTGCTGACACGTGAAGTTCGACCGTGACCAACTCGGGATCCAGAACCCCTTCCCGCCCCAAGCCCCAGAAGGCAGGCAGATTGCTGAAATCCTCTGGCTATGAACACACTGGCTACAGCGTGACATAGGCTATCCAGCCAATCCCTTCAAGTTCCCGTTTTCAAAGCTTATTCACCAGTCGTCTGACTCTCCCTAGACACCACTGCCAGTGACACGGCGTTCACGATCGATGATCTGTGTAGATCGAAGGGTTAGTGAAGTGACGCGATGTAGCATACACAGTGCTCTCCAGCGCACATCCCGGGTGCTCCTGTACGAGTGAAAGGAATCCTTCCTCAATACATCACCACTAGTCGGATTCGATGGT
Source organism: Semibalanus balanoides (assembly GCA_014673585.1). Taxonomy (NCBI): domain Eukaryota; kingdom Metazoa; phylum Arthropoda; class Thecostraca; order Balanomorpha; family Balanidae; genus Semibalanus; species Semibalanus balanoides. The sequence goes on along the minus strand of VOPJ01014605.1, from coordinate 1,885 downwards.
ACCTCTTTTTTTTCTCAAGTGATCACAACAGGGTCGCCAACACTAATGGGCGAAGTCAGGAAGACAAGGACATCAGACACGGACATCATCAGAAACAACAGTTTGGCGTCGTATCACCTCAGTTAAGCATCATATCAAATCCCATCGGCGGATCTCTTCAGTACAAGTTTATTAAGTTTTCTTATGTATCAAGAAATGTGTCAAGTTTGCTCCAATTTTGAGAGTTTTTCAGGGGGCATGGCCGGATTTTCCCCTCCCTTCTCCCTGGATCCCCTAGTATCACCTCAATTAGGCATCTTATCGCCTCAGTTTGGCGTCTTGTCGCCTCAGTTTAGCGTCTTGTCGCATCGGTTTGGCGTCATATCACCTCAGTTTGGTGTCCTATTACCTCAGGTTGGCGTCATGTCGCCTCAGTTTGGCGTCATATCGCCCCAGTTTGACGTCATATCACCTCAGTTTGGTATTATGTCGCCTCAGTTTGGCGTCTTGTCTCCTCAGTTTGGCACCATGTCGTCTCAGTTTGGCGTCATATCTCCTCAGTTTGCCGTCATATCGCCCCAGCTTGCCGTCATATCACCTCAGTTTGGCGTCAATCACTTCAGGCTGGCGTCATGTCACCCCATGTTAACGTCATGTCACCTACGCAGAGTCCACAAAGCACGGCGTCGCTGTCTGCCTATGTGGAGCAGCAGATTGTGGGCGCCTGTTCGCGGCGTCTATTGCGCTGGGCTCGTAGCGAAATGGCCGCTTACATTACCGACTCCGCGGTCTGATTGCTCTCACTGCGAGGCCGGGAGTTCAGGTCGCTGCACCTCGCTGCCACGCGAAATTCAACAGTGTCGTAAGTATGCAAGGTGTGGCCATAAAGAAACGGGACTGTGGCGACCATGTTCATGATAGAATGCTGTTTGGCTAACCGCGTATATGTGGTTAGCCAACGTCCAACGACACAGTAAAAAATGTGTCACTGTGTTGCACAGCATTTTTATCGTTTATCTGCTACGATATTGTTCACTTTTCTTACTATGTTTTTTTCAGGCTGAAGTGGCACATTGTTGTTGAATCTTACCACGCAACTAGAACTGGTGCAAACACAAAAACTCGTCTCCGTCTCCGTCTCCGTCTCCGTCTCCGTCTCCGTCTCCGTCTCCGTCTCCGTCTTCCGTCTCCATTCGTCTGGAGCCTCACATCCGCGCAAGGTGCTTCTTTTTTCTGTTTCGTCTCCGCCTCTATCTCATATTCATATTCTCCCCAACTCCACCCATTGCGCCTGGTGCACGTACTTTCCCGTTTTACCAAGTTACCATATCGTGTCGATTCAGGCCCCACGCCTAGTTATAAATAAGTGCTTGAACGACTTCACACTTTAGTGGAATGCACTTCCATCTCCTAGTTTACCATCGCATATGTATGAAGTTCGTAAAACTAACAAGACGTATAACGTATTCCTATGTCTACCCACAATCCTGACCGTCTCACCCTCTCCCGGTAACGACAGGAATAAATCCGGCGTCTCCCGCCCCGCCGTAGACACTAATGTTTAGCGCCGCCCATTCTTCCCTGGAGGTAAGTGCGGCTTGTATAGAAACCGTTACCAGTCGTCAGCGTGGGCAGACTTACAATTACGCGCACGCACACGCAGCTGAACAGAGGTAAGTTGGACAGGTTTCGTTAAAGCTGCTGCCGCTGCGTGCGGTGTCGGGTGGATCCCGCCGCCGGGTGGGTGGGTGTTTCCCAGATCCCAGCTGTGTTCTCTATTCAGCGGGTAGGCACGCAATGCGCGGACCGGGCCGGTCCTGGTGGCCGACTGCCGGCGGCCCTGTCCGGATGTCCACTGATTAGCACTGCTGGTTCAGCGCGACACGGTCTGAGCCAGAGGCAGCGC
>VOPJ01014604.1:0-20753 GCA_014673585.1 Semibalanus balanoides | reverse complement strand
AGCTGTGGGATGTACGCTGAGGAGTGAGACGAAGCACAGGATTTTTCACTGATTTTTTATAGGAATGGGCGCCACATAACCGAAGTAGTTGCGGCGCCCCAAAGCCCAAATAATCACCATCATCATAATTTTTTTATAGGATGCAATGGGCGCCATATAACTACTTTGTTGCGGCTCCCTAAAGCCACAATCATCATCATTAATAGGATGCAGTGAGACCTAGCACGTGTTACATGTTCACCTGTCCCCGGTCCCACTCCACACGGTCCGGGCGTGCGGGAGGCTCACTGCCCCGTGTCCCTCCCCGTGTCAACCACTCTGTCTACCCTGCCGTTCCTGCAGGGTGTGTGGGAGGCTCGCTGCCCCGTGACCCCTCCCGTCTCACCCACCCTTTCTACCTCGCCGTTCCCGCAGGGTGTGCGGAAGGCGGAGCGGGAGGCGTTCGAGCTGCTGCAGGACGATGAGCGTCAGTGTGACTACTGCAAGACCACCTGCTTCCTCTCCGCCATCACCTGCCCGTGCAGCAAGCGGATCGTCTGTCTCAGACATTATGACAAGCTGTGCGACTGTCCGCCGGCCAGTCACGTGCTCAAGTAAGTTGACACGGTGAGAGGCAGCTCTGCTGTGGAGGACACTGAGATTGGCTGGAGAGTGGGTAGTGATAGAATATGTGTGGCGGATTCGCCCTGTACTGCCCTGCTGTCAGCTGGTGTCTGTTGGGATTGGTCCCCATGTTGTTATTTATTGCTAAATATATGTACAATCGGTTTGATGAATTTGAGTTATTCACAGAGTGACACTGATTCGTCATTTAGTGTCAGCACAAGAGGGCTTCTGTTTTTGTGACTATGTAACTGCCGGGTCTTTGTCTTAACTCGGGTGAATAGATTTATGGGTTTCTTTTTACATTGGTTTTTCGTTAGGAGGGCTTGCTCAGGAATTTTCCGTGCTTACGCTTGGGGCCTCTGTGGGAAACAGTTGTCTTGGATGATAAAGCTTTCACTGCGCGGCCTGTGCTGCGCTTTCGAGCTCGAACCGGGAAGTTTTTCCCTTGGCTTGTTTTTAGCGCTTGGTCTCTGCTGGGGCCGATGGAGAGATCTTACGAACCACATTGACGCTGAGGCCGTGTCTTGCCTTAGACTTATCGTTGCTCTATTTGATTAAATTGGTAACATTATTGCACTTCCGGCATGTTTGCTACTTAGCTCAGAGTCGCGATGCACCGCTGACGCTGTGCTCAGAACGGCCGGTAGACCGATTGTTCCGTCCGTCGTTGGCAAAGCGTAGCACCTGTCTAGGTACAAGCGTTCACGGAGATGTCGGAGCAGTGCTGCACGGACTAAAGGTGGCGCGTCGTCGAGAGCTTCGACAGTGGACCTCCTCGCCGACGTCAATGGAGCGAACTCAGGCACCGGCGAGACCGGTACAAGTGGGATAGGTTGTAGAGTTGAGAGTGTTTTCCTCGATAGCTGGGTTCGCCCGGTCGGTACAGCGAGGTACTCGCATGTGGATGTGTGTTTCTGTCATGATTCGCTCGCAGCGGTTCACGCCGATCAGGTTTAACTCTGGCGGGAAGAACGGACATCGTGGTGAGCCGGGCTGTTAGTGTCGGCTGGCTAGGGCTAAGTTGTTGAACTCGTCCCGGGTGGTAGGATTATCTAGCTTCAGGCATCGAGCATCGATCTGGATCATAGTCCAGGGTTTTACAGTTCATTGTGCGTGGATCCTTTTAGTAGTTCACCTCGTCAATATGCCGATGGCTAGTGGTTTTTGTTTTTGTGTCTTGTTTTGGATTCGAAGTTTATGGCCACTTCCCAATTCTCATTGATGCGTGGTTTGTGTCCTGCAGCTCTGCTGGTTAGCTATTGTGCCGCGGTTTGACTGGCGGTTTGTGGGACCCAGGTATGCTGAGTCTGGTGTCTGACCACCGCTCTGCCGTCCCTCAGATCTGGACTCGCTGAAGGCACTGCTTCAGGAGGCCGAGGCGAAGCGGTTCCCCGAGTCTGATCTCATCACCTCTCTGGCGCTGGTGATCGAGGAGGCCACCAAGTGCTCAATGGTGGCGCAGCAGCTCTCCACCAAGAAAGTCCGCACCCGGTGAGTGGCGGTGAAGGAAGGGAGGTCGCGCGGAAGGGGTGTCCCTTTAAGTGCCTATGCGGCGGCCGGCTGGCGCGCGGGGCCGGACAGTGTCGGCGAATTGAGCATATTGCTTGGATCGGGTGCTAATACTCGTGCAGCAGGACGAGGGCAGTTGTCTGCGCCGCGCGTCCCGCGTCCAGGTGGGGAACCGCAACGCCGCGGTCGTGCTGTTGTGTGGCGCTGCGCCGTGGCGCGGTCCGTCGCGCACTGGCGTCGAGATGGAAACTGCGCCGCGGGTCAAAGCGCGCGACCGTGAACACCTGACTAACCTCGTGATGCCTCTATCACCTTTCCATGTGTTTGCGATCTTACGCCATTACCCCGGACCTGGTCCTGCCGCGCCGCCGTCGGAGTTTGGTCTCTTTTTTGATGAGGCTTCTCCCCTCTTCTCTCTCTAATCTCTCTGGCTCTCTGGCTCTCCCCTCCGCCTCTCTATCTCTCTCCCTGCTTACGCTTGGCGCGCGTGCGCGGCGCACGCATCGCTCGCTCGCGCGGCCGCGGCGGACTCTCTCGGGTCAGCAGCAGCAGCAGCTGGCCGGCCGTGCTGCGTTCTCTCAGTCAGGCACGGTGCGCGTGTGTGTGTGTTGCAGGAGCGGCGGCACGTAGTGGCGGCGCGCCGACAGACAGAGTACAGACTGGTGTCGTGTGACGGGTCGGCGGTCCGCCCAGGTATGCTCTGGAAACCAGCCGGCCGGCAGGCGGCGCTGCTGCAGTGTGGCGGGCGGTGTCACGTGCTGCCGACACGACTGCTTCCCGGCCGCGACGCGGGGAGGAGCGCCGTCAGCGCCGTCCGCAGTCTCTCTCTCTCTGACTGTCTGTGTTAGCGTATTTCTCAGTAGTAGAAGCGGAGCTGTCCAGCGACGTCCTGCCGTAGATGATATTCTCATTTCCTGTCGTTGCGTGTTGCGCTGGGCCGGGTCTCATTTCTCGTGAGTTGGTTGTACTGCCCGTCTGCACGCCAGTGAGCGTCACTCTGTGAGGTCTTTCGTTGTGGTATTTTTGAACTGGCATGGTGAGCTGGTTTTTATTCATACAGTGCTTGTTCGTTGAAGCTGTGTTTCTGGAGGCTGTCCGAGGCAGCACCGCTTTACGAACTTCACTATCGTACATTACTTAAACCGTAGACGCCATATCATATATCATACTTACGAAACGTGGTGCGAAACAATGTTTTAATTGTATCTCGATGTTTTGTAGTTGTCTTTCGCGTATTTCTGTTTTTGGATGTTAGTCCAAATTGAGACAATGTTTTAAGCCCTAGGTCCACCGAAATGTTTGTTTGTATGGCAGATCGCCTTTCATATTGTCGACAGATTTGTAGTCATTGCTCGTTTAACTGAGCGTCCAATTCAGATATACATTTTCCCAGAGTGACCATTCGTGTGGAAGCTGGGTTTTTATTATTATTCAAAGTATATGATTGGCACGGACCCTGATCGCGGCTGGATGTGACGCGGCGTCATTCGCATAATGTAAATGGCCATGTCAGGACTTGTACATTATTCGGTTTTCTCGTATATTCCTGTGCAGAAGATAGTTCCTTTGCCGGTCTTGTTGCGTCTTACTCTAGGATTCGCTGAATTATGCATAGGCTATGTTTTGAGCATGCTCGTGACGAATTATTGGCGTTCGCTGGTAGAGAGCGCGTGTGAACTGTGTGATGGCTCAGCGCCACCCTACTCTGAGTGGTTGCTCCGTCTATACTGGTATTGGCTCAGGCTGGTATCTAGTGAAGGGCGCAGGATTCTGTGCCAAATCGGGTCGTCTATGAACGCGTGGTGTGAGAGAGCGCTCTTTTGCTTCCGCAGTAGTCGCAATAATGCAGCCAAATAGTCGATTCCAGGCAGCGAACGCACCCAAGTCTGTAGCTTCCTTCCTCGCTCGCCTGGATGTCGGCCTCTCGCTGCCATGTTTATATTGCTTTGTAATATATACCGAGTGTTGAGCCTGGAGCGTGTTGTGGCGGAGAGCCGGCGGCTGATGACGGCTGATCGAGTCGGCCGACACTCAGACCGGGCAGCCGCGCCGCGACACGCCTGGACATCAGCGGCCTCCTGTGAAGCCTGCCGCCGTCAGAGGAGAGATCTCACCAGGGAACACCGAGCCAAAGGTGACGACATCTCCTAGGCTAGTCTGCATGCCATGACCTGCGGCTGTTTCTCTCTCTTCTCTCTCTGTTCTGCCTCTCTTCCGTCTCTTCCCTTCTCTTCTGGTTCTGTCGGTGACCGGCTGGTGACACGCGTAGTCTATATTCTGCGGCGGCGAGCTGATTGCCCTGCTCTCTCGTCTGGTCACTGGCGCTGTGTCACAGACAGTGTCCCCCCTCCCTCCCTCGCTCCCCACTCTAGCTGGCCGTGTGGAGTGGTCGCCAGACTGGAGCCTGCTCCCGCCTGTGACCGCTGCTCGCTCGAGCTGCCGTTGTTGAGTGTGTAGTGTCAGCTCTGTGCCGCGTGTGTGTGACATCCGCCACAGCCGGGGCCACTCTCGGTCGCCTGCGTGTCGGCCAGCAGTGCCGCTGCCGCTGCCATAGTCACCGGTGATCATCACTGGAGTTGCCGGACCGGACCGGACCGGCTGGTGGGTACGGTACTGTACGCAGCTGCATCTTAGATAACTTTACAGTTGAGGCGCCCTTAAACCCAAATCATCATCGCTACTGCAGAGCTCGTCCGCCTCGGGTTGGAAACATGCGACCCCAGGGCGGCGATTTCGAATTCCTAACATCGAAATAGTTGGTGGCTTGCACGGTTGAATCGTATGCTTGAGTCAGGCTCAGACTTTTTACTGAGTCAAAAATATCACACTTTACTCTCTGAATGTGTCAATCTAGTTTCTATGCTATATAACCAATAAATATCACATAGTTTGTTCGCCTGGATAAACATAATCAATAGACACAAATATAGGCGCCACGTAATCGTTCAGTTTGCAGGCGTTTTAGACCCAATCAGCCTCATCATCATGGTCCCACCTATCTTAACACTATGTCAGTCACACAATATCGGTGTCATTGAATGCGTCACGTCCCCGTCACGTCCCCTGTTAGTTCACCCCTCCTCCTTGGCTGCCAGCGCCTCAGTGTGTCTATGGCCTCGGTGTCATTGAATGCGTGTGTCTATGGCCTCGGTGTCAGTGGATGTGTGCGTATCGCTAATTCGCCACCTTGTCGCGCCTTGCCGCTAACTTACCCTTTCCAATGGTAGAACACGAATACAACTTGTGACACAACTATATGAACTCTTGAAGGCATAGCGCAACATCATGTTGTCAGGATTTCTGATAAAAATTTCTCTGATCTGCGATTATTGACGTCTTCCGATAACTAATCACCTATTTGTTTTTTTCTCGTGGCATGAATCCAACCGTTTATGTAACGGTGTAGCCAGGTTTCATCTTCATGTATTTTGTCTTGTGTGAGTGTGTGACGTTACTCACGTCACGTGCGGTGTGTGACGTTTCTTTCGGGCCGCTGTTTTGGACAGGACGCGCGGTCAGGTCGACTCCAAGTACCGTCTGACTGTGGACGAGCTGGGGCTGTTCTACGAGCACATCGAACAGCTGGCCTGCAGAGTACCGGAGGAGCCTGAGATCCGCAGACTGCTCGACCAGGTCCGTACCGCCGGCGGACGGCTGTGTGCTGAGGGCTGTGACATGTGGGCTGTGGGCTGTGGGCTGAGGGCTGAGGGCTGAGGGCTGAGGGCTGAGGGCTGAGGGCTGAGGGCTGAGGGCTGAGGGCTGAGGGCTGTGGGCTGTGAGGACTGTGAGGACTGAGGACTGTGGACTGTGGGCTGTGGGCTGAGGACTGTGGGATGTGGGCTGTGGCATGGAGGGCTGTGGGCTGAGGGCTGTGGGCTGAGGGCTGAGGGCTGTGGGCTGAGGGACTGAGGGCTGTGGGATGTGGGCTGTGGGCTGGTGGCTGGTGGCTATGGGCTTGAGGCGCTGGCAGCGGTAGTCTGTGGCTGTTGGCTGAGGTGTACCTGTTACGCCAGATGGCTGTAAACCTGTATCCAGTAGGCTCAGGTGGGCCGCCCATGGGGCCCTGAGGGCCGTAAGGGTCCGACTATAGGCTGTAGGGCCGTAGGCGGCATACAAACATCATTTGGCAGTAACACCAGAGTGAGAAGGCAAATTCTGGTTTCGAATGGTGGAGAGGGATTTGTTGGGATTGACTTCCAGCTGCTGTATTGCCTCGTGTCGTCTGTTCAATCAGCACCGTCGACCCCTGCGGTGACGTGTGTCTGTTGTCGTCACCTGCAGGTTCAGGAGTTCCAGCGGCGCGCCGTGAAGCTGGTGGAGCCGGAGCTGCCGCCGCCCTCGGCTGACATCCAGGCCTGCGTAGACCTCGGCTCCCAGCTGGACATCGAGCTGCCGGAGATCGTCGAGCTGCGACAGGTGAGACGTGCTGCCTGGAGCTGTCAGGCACCAGGTTGAGGGCGGAGCTGGCAGCCGGACGGCGATGTCTCTGGAACTACCTGGCTGGTGTTGGCCGACCAGACGGTTAGTTCGGGGGCAGTGATTTCAACATTCTGTGGTGCACCCACACAAGGCCCTAATTGCCTTATCGAATCACCAGAATTGACCATTCTTCCATTGGCGTAGCATTGTGTGAAAGGTTTTTCTTCTAGTCGAATCGCTAACAGCCGCGCCAGTTAGCAGTCATCCGTACTGGTCGGACGCGTTGTCTCTGAACCTGCTCTGCCCCCCCGGACGCCGTGTGAACCTCTGTTGAATCTCCTAATCTCTCCCTCTTTCCCTTCTTCTCTCTTCCCTCACCTCTCTCCTATTACCTCTCTTCTTTCCTTCTCTCTCTCCTCTCCCTCTCTCTCTCTCCCCCTCTCTCCTCTCTCTCTCTCTTCCTCTTCCTTAAAATAATCTCTTCCTCCTCTTCTCTCTTCCCTCTCCTTCTCCTCTTTCTCTTTCCTTCTCTCCTCCTTCTCTCTCCTTCTCTCTTCTTCCTCCTTCTCTCTCTCTCTGATGGCTCTGTCAATCTGCCTCTCTTCTCTCTCCCTCTTCTCTGCCTTCCTTCTCTTCCCTCGTCCTCTTTCCCCTCTCTTTCTTTCCTCTCCTTCCTCCCTTTTCTCCCTCTATCCCCTTCCTCTTCATCCCTCTTATCCCCCTTTCCTGATCTTTTTCTTCATCTTGTTTTCTCTCTGCTCCTTTCTTTTCCTCTTCTCCTCTTTCTCCTCTCTCTCCTCCTTCCTCCTTTCCCTCTCTCCTTTCCTCTCCCTCTCCTTCCCCTCTCTCTCTCCCTCTTCTCTCTTCTCTTCTCCCTTTCTCTAATTCTCTCTCCTCTTGCAAATTTCTCTTCTCCTTTTCCTCCCTCTCTCTTCTCCTCTCCTCCTTCTCTCTCTTCTTCCTCCTTCTCCTGCTTCTCCCTCTCTCCCTCCTCTCTTTTCCCTCCTCTTTTCTCTTTCCTCCTTCCTTCCCCCTCTTCTTCTCTTCCTTCCTCTTCCCTCTGCTCTACCCTTTCCATCTCCTTTCTCCTTCCTTCTTTCCTCTTCTCTGCCTCTTCTGTCTCCCTTTCTTCCTGCTCTTCTTCTCTCTTCTTCTTCTCTCCTTCTCTTATCTACTTCTCTCCTTGCTCTAATCTCCTTCTCTTCTCTCTCTTACTCCTCCTCCTTCTTAATTTTCTGAATTTCCTCTCCCTCCTCTTCTCTTATCGCTGCTCTTCTCTTCATCCCATCTCCTTGACTGCGGTGCCGTGTGCCTACAGCGTCTGAGCCACGCGCAGTGGATGGAGGCGGTGGAGGAGGGTCTGGACGGCCGGCGGCGTCTCTCACTGGACGGCGTCTCGCAGCTGGTGGAGACAGGCATGACGCTGCCGCCGTACCACGTGGTGGAGCGCGCCATGGGCGAGCTGCAGGGGCTGCTGCAGGCCGGCCAGCAGCACGAGGAGCGCGCCCGGCTGGCGCTCAACGCTCGGTGAGGGGGGAGTCGGGGGCAGCAGTGGGTGGAGTGGACTCGGGGACCTGGATAGGCAGGGGGTCGGGACGTTATCTCTCTCTGCAGCCGGCAGCGCCAGGGAGGTGAGGCCAACGGAGGCTGATCGGATGATAGGTGTCTGCTCGTAGCTGTGGGATCGAGTGGCCGGGGAGGGGGATGTCATTACATGACATGACACAGGGTTATGACACAAACTGGATAGTTATGCCTTTCAGTGGGTCTCCCGAGCAACTGCAGTACCCGGTCTACCATGCGACAAGCTGTCCGTAACATATGTTATCCGTGAGTGTCCGTTTCGCTGATGAAGTTTCTGTCCTAAGTGAAATTATACTCATCCTGGATACACCCGCCGGGGTGGAGATTGTCGCGGCGATGGGAGGTCAGTATGATATTGGTGCTTAAGGGCGCCTCGACACAAAAGGTCATCATATTGCGCTCCACGGTAATGGGTGACCCATCCGTCCGACCTGATGGCCGCGTCTCCCTATTCAGACAGACTGACTGTTCTGCCAGCTCCCCGTCTGACCCCCGTGACCCGCCGCCGCAGGCCGGTGCAGGGTCTGACGGAGATCGAGGCGCTGCTGCGGGACGCCGAGAAGGTGCCAGCCTCGCTGCCGAACGTCGAGGCACTGCAGGAGGCCGTGAAGAAGGCGCAGGACTGGATGGAGCGCGTCGTGGCGATCACTGAGAAGAAGGAGCACCCGCGCCTCGAGGTCAGGCTCGGGGAGGTGGAGAGAGCGGCCGGGACACTGACAGAGGTGTTGGGAAGGGAGTCGGTAGACTGCAGAGGTCAGGCTCGGGGAGGGGGGAGGTGGAGAGAGTTAGCGGCCGGGACACTGACAGAGGTGTTGGGAAGGGAGCCGGTAGACTACAGAGGTCAGGCTCGGGGAGGAGGGAGGTGGAGAGAGTTAGCGGCCGGGACACTGACAGAGGTCTCGGGAAGGGAGCCGGTAGACTACAGAGGTCAGGCTCGGGGAGGGGGGAGGTGGAGAGAGTTAGCGGCCGGACACTGTACAGAGGTGTTGGGAAGGGAGCCGTAAAGACTACAGAGGTCGGCTCGGGAGGGGGGAGGTGGAAGAGAGTTAGCGGCCGGACACTGACAAGGTGTTGGAAGGGAAGTCGGTAGACTACAGAGGTCAGCTGGGAGGGGGGAGGTGGAAGACGAGTTAGCGGCCGGGGACACTTGACAGAAGGTGGTCTGGGAAAGGGAGCCGTAAGAACTGCAGAGGTCAGGCTCGGGGAGGGGGGAGGTGGAGAAGAGTTTAGCGGTCGGGACAACTGACAGAGGTGGTTGGGATAGTGGATGTCGGTAGACAATCTAGAGGATCAGGCACTCGGGGAGGGGGGTATGTGTGGAGAGAAGCTTAGTCGGCGGACACTGACAGAAGGTGTTGGGAAGGGAGCGGTAGACTGCAGAGGTCAGGCTCGGGGAGGGGGGAGGTGGAGAGAGTTAGCGGTCGGACACTGAAGAAGGTGTTGGGAAGGGAGCCGGTAGACTGCAGAGACAGACGGCTAACACTAATGTCACAGATCAGCTGGCCATTTTCTGAGCAGCTGGTTTGTATATTACTGATTCGCGCTGAGACATTCACTGAAATTAAGGTGCATAAACATGGTTCAACAGCAACAAAGCCAACAAGTATATTGCCCACAGTCTCCTACATATAACTGTTTCAAATGCCATGCTGACAGTGGCTGGTGATGTATGACACGTCACGCAGCGTCAGCAGCAGAGTTCGTAGTCTCCTGCCGTGCCATGACGTGTCGTGTGCTCATCTCAGGTGGTGGAGGCGCTGGTGTCTCGCGCACAGCCGATTCCGATCCTGCTGCCCGATCTCACCCGGCTGGAGAACCTCGCCAACAGCGCCAAGGCCTGGCGCGAGCGCACCAGCCGCACCTTCAAACGCAACTCGCTCACCCTCCTGGAGGTACGTACTCTGGCGCCGGAGTTTATTCTGTTGTCTTGCAGCTCATTTGGTCCGTACTCGGAGGGAGCAAGTTCGAACGGTGTTGCTGGAAGGCCTGGCTGGATGGAGGTGGGGGTGTACCAGACCTGACTTGACCTTACCTGACTTGACTTGACTTGACCTGAACTTGATTGACCTGACTGGTGACCTGATCTTGACCTGCCTGGCCTGAACTGGCTGACGCTGAACCGACCCTGACCTGACCTGACCTGATGACTTGACTTGACTTGACCTGAACCTTGAATTGACTTGACTTGACCTGACTGACCTGACTGGACCTGACTGGGACTGACTGAGACTGACTGGCAACTGCACTGGAACTGACTGGACTGACTGGACCCGACCTGGACCCGACTGGACCGACTGGACCCGACTGGACCCACTGGACCCGACTGGACCCGACTGGACCCGACTTGGACCCGCAACTGACCCGACTGGACGGCCGACAAAGACCTGACCAGACCAAAAGACCTAGACCAGACCTGAAAGACCAGACCTGAACCAGACCTGAGAACCAGACCTGAGACAGAACCTGAGACCAGGACCTGAGGACCAGACCCTGAGACCAACACTCTGAGACCAGAACACTGAGACAGAGATCCTGAGCAACCAGACCTGAAGCCACAAACATGAGACACACTGCATTGCACCAGACTGAGACCAAGACCTGAGTTACTACAAAAGACTGAGAACGCAGGAACCTTTGAGACCACGCAAACCTGTAAAAAGACCAAGACCTGAGACTCCAAGACGTGCAGACCAGACTTGAGACCAAGACTTTTGAGACCAAGACATGAGACCAGACTTGAGACCAGAATTGAGACCAGACTTTGCGACCAGACTGGTCGCTTATACTAGATCCTGAGGATCTAGATCTCTGACATCCGGATGGAGGTCGCTTGTTATCACGGGTGCGCCGGGCAAGTCTTTGCTCAGACGGTCTATTTCAATCGATCGCCTGCGGTCCGACTGAGCGGACTCAAGCAGGTAGCAAGGTTGCGAGGGGAGAGTACGAGGGTACGATGTAGGGAATTGGGAGTGGTAAGTATGACGAGGAGCGGCTGCGCGCCCTCAGGCTGAATGTCACTGCAGGCGAGGGAGAAATCGAAGCCGGCTTAAAAGGTCACTGACCGCAGAGAAACTAAAGCCATTTCTGCGCAGGAGAGATCACGGTTGAGCGTCATTACGAGAATATCAGCGACTTATTAGTGATCCATAAAGCTCTCGGCCAATAAGAGGACATACGTGAAAATAATAATGAAATAGTATTAAATCCTGGCACTATTAATTGCCGATTGTTTATACTCAGAATTCATATCCGATAAATATGAAAATAACTAATATTGATAAAATTGTAAAACCACTTTTACTTATCATCTAATTATCTTGTTAATCTCCTCCCAATATACAAAATATAGGGCCATTCGGCCATAAAAATAAATTAGATAATATACGATATCACTATTTCTTATTACCAAAAATAACTAAACTCGAATAGCGTGTGGGAGTCACGAGTGGCATAAGCCAAATAATCGCCAAAATTATTCAAAGTTTTGATGTCCCGCAGCGCTCGGTTTTCATGCATGGCGCAGTCTGCGTGGTGAGATTATTGTGTACAGAATTGGGCGGAGGCGCTATCCTCACTAGGCCCGCAGAAGACAAGGATTTCACGTGAACAGCAGGCTGCAGGACCCCTGAGCCCAGCATCGGTAGGAAAGGAGGCCATAGAAGACGCCCCGGAGACACTGCAAGACCACAAAAGAGACCCGTAGAACAGGACACCCTCGCTACGACTCAGACGCCATGAGAACTAAGGACGCCGATAGACTCGAAGAACCTGACGACCCAGACCTGAGAACCAGAGGCCTGAACGACCAGACCTGAAGAAACTCGGGACCAGAGCAGCTGCACGATCTCAAGGAACCCTGAGACCAGACTGAGACCGAAGTATAAGGACAGACCGCCCTGAGACCAGACTGGGCAGACAAGTATACACTAGCACCAGCACCTGAGACCAGACTGCAAGAGCCATTGTATCTGAGACAAAAGACATTACCCGGTGAGACACAGCAGGCTTAAAACGGCAGAGGGTAGGATACCACACCTGAGGAGGGCCAGAAACACATCGAGACGAGGTAAGTGGATCTAGAGGACAAACCCACGAGGAGCTAGAGACGCAGGAGGTACCTCGAAGACCCGAGAAACTATTGAAGTACGTCAAAGACCTGAAGACGGTCAGACCTGAGTAACTAGTACTTGTAGGAATCAACCAGACTAGACCAAGACCTGAGACCAGACCGTTGAGACCTCAGCAAAACCTTGAAGACGAGACCTGAGACCAGATCTGACCAAGAAGCGAGATCACATGAGAGAACAGGTCAAGATTCCTGAGCCACATATTAGACCTGCAGGAACGTAGAAAAACTGAGACGCAGCGTATGGAGACACAGAGGGGCTTCTTGAGGACAGCTTAATACGCGACTGGAAGGGCTACACCGATGCCCATGGTAGAAACAAAGCAACCTAGTGAGAGACGCAGAAACCTTCCGAGCCAGAACAGGACACTCGAATTCTCTACGTACCCTGTGTACCAAGATCCTGAGGAAAACAAGCTATCCTGAGACTCACAGCCAGAGACCAGACATTGGAGTACCCTTAGATATTGACTCTGGGAGACACTGTGTGAGATAGAAGAACATGATTCCGGTGAGACGCTAGTCTGATGTAACCAACCTTGAGACAGTACTTTGAGTACTGACCTGAAGAACTATGAACACTAAAAGGGTACCTTGACTTGTAGAACGGTGACCTGACCTGAAGACCTGACTACTGCGGCTGTCGTCAGGTGTTATCTCCGCGGACGGAGGTGGGGGCGTACCAGAGCCGCGGCAAGCGTCGCCGCCCCAAGGAAGAGCAGGCGGCGGCTGACCTCGAGACCGACTCTAGCACCGAGGCGCAGGTGGTGGACGCGTACAGGGTGAGTGATGGGCCGACTACAGGCTGTTCTGTAGGCTGGTCAGTTCTGTGGGTGGTGGGGTTACCTCACTTCGTGATACGGATGGTAGTGGGCTGGTGACAGTCGCCGGGTTGACTTGCCAGCGCGTGTACTGTCGTCTGCCATATTCAGCGTCAGACTCAGAGTCATGTTCGCCAACTGGCCAGTGATGGGGGCCGTCTGACTTCTGTTGCTGTGCCGCGGGTGCACTAATCTCGGGTTGAACTGGGGTCCTGGTTCACCGTCATCCCTGTGACACCGTACTGTGTCTGTGCGTGTCATCCCTGTGACACCGTGTGTCAGTTTGTGTCATCCCTGTGACATCGTGTCTCTATGCGTGTCATCAGGCGGCTGAGGGCCGTGAAATGGAGATGATCCGTAATCACCGGGCCAGCAACGTCCAGAAGCGGCAGACCGAGGGCAAGAAGGGCAAATACTGTCTGTGTCAGCAGCGACTGCGCGGACACATGCTGCAGTGCGAACTCTGCTGTGACTACTTCCACAGTGAGTTCCGCCGGATCTGTCGAGCGTGTAGTCACCGGGGTGTGTCACCGGGGACCTCTCGCTATCGGAGAGTGGTGAGCCGACGCTATTGGATGATGTTCCGCTGTGTGAGGTGATGGAATGTGTCGTTCTTGCTGCTTAGTCGTTCTTGCCAGAGCACCTATCGCGGCGTGATACCTGATACCACTGAGCCGTGTTCGCACTGATCTTGATTATGGCGACTACTGGAGACTATTGTACGGACTGGGCGTCGGGGGCGGCTGGCTGGTTCATGTCTAGCCTATGTGTCGGCCGCCTGTGCTCTGCTCTGCTCTGGTCTGCTCTGGTCTGACCTGGTCTGCTCTGGTCTGCTCTGGTCTGACCTGGTCTGCTCTGGTCTGACCTGGTCTGACCTGGTCTGACCTGGTCTGACCTGGTCTGCTCTGTTCTGCCCTGGTCTGACCGCCGTCTCTGCCCGGCCAGGCTCGTGTGTGCCGCTGGCGAAGGGCGGCTCCGGTAAGGCGGGCAGCGGTCGCTCGTCCTCTGCGGACACTCCCGTGCCGCCGGTGGCGGCTGGCGGCCGCTTCCTCTGCCCGCTGTGCCAGCGCTCCCGTCGGCCGCGTCTCGACACGGTGCTCAGCCTGCTGGTGTCGCTGCAGAAGCTGGTGGTCCGTCTGCCCGAGGGAATCGCCCTGCAGTGTCTGACGGAGAGGGCCATGCGCTGGCAGGTACGTCACCGCCGCCGCCGCTGTGTGATGGCCACGGCACGGGACCGTAGCGGGTTTAAAACGGCTGATTAGCCAACACTGACACATTCTATTCAGGCCATAATAGTCAGCATTGGTGTCTCCGAATGCTTACTGAATACCTCCTGGTCGGAAGCGAACCGGTGATTTGTTTTGGTCATGTGACTGCCTAACTGGAGTGTGATGGCCCTGCCTGTTCTGTGGCTGGGAGGCATTTGTGACATGTATAACGTGTACAGGTGTGACGAGTGCTCTGATTGTGTGTGTGCCTGTGCAGGAACCGGGCCCGCCAGCTGCTGGCATCAGAGACGTGTACAGGTGTGACGAGTGCTCTGATTGTGTGTGTGCCTGTGCAGGACCGGGCCCGCCAGCTTCTGGCCTCAGAGCAGATGGTGGCCGGTATGAGCAGCTTGGCCAGCTCGCAGCGGGCAGAGTCGGCCGCCAGGGAGCGGGCCGATAAGGCGGCAGCCAGGCAGGCCGTCGGCAGAGGCAACAGCGAGGTACGACCAAACGGCACATCCCGAACACATTCAGTCTCAAACACACCGGCTACTGGACTGTGTGTGGCTGGTTAGGTTGAAACGCTGAAGTCTGATTGCCGCACTACTTTTTTCAATGCCACTTAAATATGTCACCATTGTTACTTAAGGGAGTATGCCTACTCACATTGGTCATGTGAAGTTGTTGACACTAGTCTGTAGAACAGATTTCCTTCTGAAATTTAGCCATATACTTCATTTTCCCAGATTCCACTTTAGTTTGCTAGATATTTCAAGGTCGCCAATCACATATGGAAGTACTTTATTATCGAGATGGACCGCCAGAGACTTTCGGCTACTAGAACAATATGCGTCTTAAATTACAACGCTAGCAAATAAATTGTTTACCTCTTTGGCCAATAGAAAAACAACTCGTGAGCACTGATACCAGCATGCCGAACAGATTCTCGATCTCTGTAAACAAAACCTAATACATTGCTCATAAAGGTTTGTTTATCGTCTTTAGTGCGCCATTATAGGTGACATCTTCGCTACTCTGTTTTAGTGACAATCGTTTAGTGAGTTTTGAACACAACAAATGCAAAACAGAATAATAAGTAAAAATTCAACTAAAAGGGCTCCAGACGTGAATTTTATCGTAACCAATATCAAAGCAATAGCTTCTTACCGTAATAAAAATATATTTGACATTTCAAAAGAGTAGGCACACTCCCTTTAAGGCGTACATTGTACAATGTACAAGGACATTGTTTGGGGAGGAGGGGGGGGGGGGCTATCAGTGTGTTACACAGGGAATGTCAGTGTGCATGTGGGCCGTGATATGACGTGTGCCCGTGTGTTGGTCAGTCATCTGCGGGCGGTGTGGACGCCGAGTCTTCAGACAGCAGCAGCCGGGACGCGTCGGCCGTCTCCATCAAACGGGAGAGCCTGGACCAGGGCGCGTCCTCCGCCTCCGGCTTCTCCAGCTCAGAGCACGCCTACTCGTCAGGTGAGTCATGGCGTCGGCGGCTCATCTCAGCTCAGCTAACTCTTTGCTCATGACCGTTGTATCTGACTCTGGTGTCGCTCTTCTTGTCTGGTGGATAAATTAGGGATGTGGTCTCATGCATTGATCTACGCTGTTTCACGCACTTTACACTGGCCAACAGAGCTGGCTCGCAGTCAACTGCCTAAAATCAGTCTGGTTTGGTGGCTGCTTGGTGGCTGCTTGGTGGCTGCTTGGTGGCTGCTTAGTGCTTGGTGGTTGTTTGTGGTGGCTGCTTGGTAGTTGTTTGGCGGTTGTTTGGCGGTTGTTTGGTGGTTTGTTTTGAAGGTTGTTTGCAGGCACGTAGCCAGGATTTCGTCCAGGGGGGGGGGGGGGGTGCGGCGCCCCAAAAGGGCCCTTCCCGGGCGCGAAAGCCAGCCCCCCCCAAAAAAAAAGGAGAGAAAAAGAGCGGGATATGAAAAACTCTAACGGATTTCGGCCACTTTATTTTGTGATTTTTTTATTAAATATTTTTAAAGTTTTTTGTGATTTTTAGAGAAAAAAAAAATGGTGAGATAGATTGACCAGGACCTCAGGACCCTCAAAGAGGCCCATGAAACAGGCACGTAGCCGGATTTCGTCCGGGGTCACCTCAAAGGGTCTGTACATGCACATAGCCAGGATTTAGCCCGGGGCGGCTCTAGGGGCCCATTCCCGAGGCGGTTGAGTAGCCAGGATTTCGTCCCCGGGTCGGCGGTCCCTAACCTCTAACCAAGCACGTAGCCAGGATTTCCGCCCAGGGAGGGGGGGGGGGGCTCAAGAGGGGCTATTCCCGCGCGTTGAAAGGGCCAGTAGAACGGATAAAAAAGATCTACTCCCTTCGTACTCGTGAGGAGCCAATTTGGGTAATAGTTCATGGGCGCCTTCTGACCCACCCAGGGTCCTTTCTGTCTGTTCAGAGAGACCCTCTGAACTGCACAGGGGCCCTTTGCCAAACTTCTCAGGTCCCTCTGGTCTGCTAAGGGTCTTCCCAGCCTGCTCACTGCTCAAGGGCTTTCGAATCTAGTAAGGAATTGTGACCTGGCTGCTTTTTTGTCCTACTGACATGCTCAGGGCCGCTCCGACCCGCTCAGGGGTCCCTCCGACTGCCCAGGGCCCATTTAACCCGCCCAGGGGCCCTCTGGTGCTGGCTAGGGGCTCATTCGACGTGTTCAGGAGGCACTCTAAACCAAAACATGTGCATGGATCCTGAAAGTAGGAATATAATGAATCCAGAGGATCTCTCGACAAAACGCAATGTTTGGATCTTTGATCCACTGGATTCCCACTATCAATTACAATAAGTGGATTCTTGGATCGCCAGTGAACCTTTCGAATTAAATTTTGCAACGATCTTGGATCCCACAGGATCCCATTATAAACAATGAAAAGGGATCTATGATCCCAACGGATCTCGGATCCGACAGGATCCGACTTGCATATTATGCCATAATTATAGTATGTATTGCAAAATCTAACTTAAAGGCATGCACCCATGCTAGTTGCATTAACAACGAATGAAAAGTACTGACAATTACTTAACAAATTGGTTCCGAAAATATACATATGTATAATGGCGGATCTGGGATCCAAGTGGATCCCAATGCAAAATGGTGCCTGCCGATCCTCGGATCCAGGCGGATCCGTCGACAAATATTGAAGACGGATCCCAGTGGATCCATCGAACAATTTTGTGAAGAGTGGATCTATGATCCCAAGCGGATCCGGGATCCAGATCCCAACAGATCAGAATCCCCGAGATGCCCGTTTTTTTGGGATCCGAGCAACATGTCTGACTCCTAACCCGCTCAGGGGCCCTTTGACCCTCCCCAGGTGCCCCTCAGGACCTTCCTCAGAGGGCCCTCTGTGCTGGCTAAGGGGCACATTCAATGTGTTCAGGGGGCCCTCTGACCCGCTCAAGGCCCTTTCGAACCTGCCCAGGGTCCCCATCCGACTTGACCAGGTGCCCTTCGACTTCCAGGGGCCCTCCTGTGCTGGCTAGGGCCCATTCCAAACGTGTTCAGGGGGCCCTTTGACCCGCTCAGGGGGCCCTTTTGGCTTCCAGGGCCCCTCGTGAAATGCCATAGGGCTCTTGTTGAACGTCCAAGGGCCTTTGGTCTTTCAAGAGAGAGCCTGATGGCTCTAAAGAACTCCGAAGTGTTCTTAACTCTTCAAAGACCACGCTTCGTGTGGACTTAGACCCATGATACCGCGCTTCGCGCGGTCTCGTCGGCCCTTTTCGGCGCGCTGCGCGCGCCGAAAAAGGCCCCCAGGCCTCCAGAGGGCGGCCGCCTCCGCCGCCCCCTTGGCTACGTGCCTGGTTGTTTGGTGGCTGTTAGTGGTTATTTGGTGGTTGTTTGGTGGTTGTTTGGTGGTTGTTTGGTGGTTGTTTGGTGGTTGTTTTGTGGTTGTTTTGTGGTTGTTTTGTGGTTGTTTTGTGGTTGTTTTGTGGTTGTTTGGGTGGTTGTTTGGTGGTTGTGTAGTGCCGGGTTGTGACGGGTGTGGCTGGGTGCCTGGTGAGAAGAGTAGATGGTGAAGATAATTGTTTTTCGTGTAAGAAGAGTGTCTCTAGTTGTTCGTCGAACAGTAATAGGGGTGAGGGGCGAAGGTGATAATTTGTGAGTTTAACGTCGTCCCCAATACGTACAAAATGCATCGTTGGTCGTTGATGCTTTAGATGGGAGGCTGGTTACCCTGGTGCATCATATAGACAGTTGCGATGTTAGTGCTATATGCTCAAGGAGAGGCAGCGTCTCACCAAAAACGGTATTAACTGGCACGGGAAAGAAGTGGATAGGACTGGGGTTGTTGTTTTACCCCTGTGACCATTGTGATCGAAGCTTTACAAAATTATGCTATATTAGGTGATCTGTCCAATCACTCACTCAATCCGCACGCCTCCCTATCTCCTGTGTAAACAATACCCACTTGTATAATAGCGTAGCTGTAATTTAAATTACCTTCAAGTGTCGATCCGCTTGGGTGTCCTGGCTTGAGTCCCTACACTCCTGCTGTGCCAGGGGCAGTCAGGTCAGACCGGCGCGGGTAGGGGAGGGGAGGGGATGGAGAGGTTGTCGGTCGCCTCGGCTCGGCTCGCCCGCCAGCTGACACCTCCGGGTCAGAGGTGACTCCTCCGGGTCAGAGGTGACTCCTCCGGGTCAGAGGGGACTCCTGCAGCGGCCGCTGGCGGTGCTGACTCGCACTGTCTGACGGCCGGGCCACGGCTGACGGCCGGCAGAAGGGGGCAGGGGGAGATGGAGGAAGGGGTGTCGAGCTGCCGGGCCACGGGTGGCTGGGACTCATGTTCAGATGTAGCCACGCTACAGTTGTTTGGTGGTTGTTTGGTGAGTGTTTGGCGGTTGTTTGTGAGTGTTTGGTGGTTCTTTGGTGAGTGTTTGGTGAGTGTTTGGTGGTTCTTTGGTAAGTGTTTGGTGGTTGTTTGGTGGTTGTTTGGCGGTTGTTTTGTGTTTGGTGGTAAACAACCACCAAACAACCTGGCGGTTGTTTGGTGGTTGTTTGGCTGTTGTTCTTAGTCTCTCCCATTGCTACTGCTATCCATCTCCTGGGACGCCTCAAACTGTACTCAGCCTGCCGTGTTGTTGTCAGCCTGTTAAACGCACCACCCCCGTCCGCAGCCTTCAAACAGACGCCGCCGCCGCCAGCGCGCAAACCGCGCAAAGCCATACTCTCCCCCCGCCGCACCGACTCCCCGCCGCCGCCCCCGCCCCCGCCGGCGTCATCCGGGGGCGGCGGAGGCGCGGCGGCGGCCCGGACGCTGGGCGCCGAGTCGGTGTCTCTGCTGGAGTCGGTGCTGATTGAGGGAGACCTGCTGGAGGTGGCTCTGGACGAGACGGAGCAGCTGTGGAAGCTACTGTCGGCTGCCCGGCCGCCGCCCGGAGATCTCAACTTCCCAGATATCGACATTGTTAAGGTAGGCGGCCCGTGACGGATCGTGTGGCAGGTGGATGTCTGGACGGCCCGTGACAGATTGTGTGACGGGTGGATGTCTGGACGGCCCGTGACGGATCGTGTGGCGGGTGGATGTCTGGACGGCCCGTGACGGATCGTGTGGCGGGTGGATGTCTGGACGGCCCGTGACGGATCGTGTGGCAGGTGGATGTCTGGACGGCCCGTGACGGATCGTGTGACAGGTGGATGTCTGGACGGCGAAGGTGATGTCGTGAGGTGCAACTCACATTTCTGGCCGCAACAGAGTTTAACTCTGTCACGGCCAGAACTGTGCAAACGCCGATCACTGTGCGGGGAGCCATGAGTCTACGTCCAGGGGTTAAACCATTGGCTTATCGAGCAACCTGAAGAGTACAGCCTTTGTTATGTTTTTTAGTCTAGATCTTGTTCTCGGTGTACCAAAATTGCATTTTTGCTTGGGGTCAGAGTGGAAAATTGGAGCAACAAATGACCTCGAGAGCGGCAAAATTGTGTAGTAAATGGTACAAAATTGCTTCCTGTTTTGACAATGAAAAGCAGTATAGTTTTCGATAAATCATGCATTTTTAGTCAATACCGATGTCAGAATCAATATCACAATACACAATTCTGGAGTGGAAAATTCACTCTTAAAATGGTGAGTGAGAGTTTTGGGCGTAATTTCCCACCCAAAGCGACACATTTGTGGACATTGTCAGTTGTCATGTGATTCGTTCCGATAGATGGAGGAGGCTGGAGTGCGTCGGAAGCAGGTGGCCGGCGGGGTTCGTAAGAAGCGCGCGCCCGACTCGCCGCGCGCCGGCCAGCCGCCCAAGCGGCTCAAGGTGAAGGTGAAGGGCTCAGGAGAGGAGGGGCCAGAGGAGGCGGCCAGTCCGACCAGCCCAGTGCCCGGCTCAGCCGCCTCCAGCCCCATCAAACGTACTCCTAAACAGCCGGCCGGCTTCAGACGCAAACTGACGGGCAAAAAGAAAATGGTACGTTCGCACATGGGTTTGGTGGGGGAAACGTACGGCTTCGTTTGTGCTGGGG
>VOPJ01014603.1:0-20757 GCA_014673585.1 Semibalanus balanoides | reverse complement strand
TAGCCTCGTGTACCAAACTGCATTGCCACCTCCAATAAAGTGGAAAAAGGTCTTATGATCCCTTTAATGACGTCACTACATCAAGTACTTTATAAATAATAAACTTTTACATACAAACATCTCGCGAAATACTTATTTGTATGCAAAATGATGTGTATCACGTTAATCAGCAAATTTTTCCTCATTATTTTGCTAATATTCACCAAATAACCTGCAGCTAGTCCATTATCTCAGAACAACTATGTTTGGTTGTCATCAATGATTTCAAGAGACTTCTTTGACTGTTGATCACAAATAACACAACAAATCTAGAAAACAAACATTCACTCCATCACACTCCAAACAACTCTCCATCTCCTCAATGTGGGCCGCCATCTTTGAAACAGCGTCTTGGCATGCTCCAGCGATTCCACGTTATTTGGTGAAATCCCGCGCGAAATTTCTTGTTCCGCGCTCACCGAACGGCCAATCTCAAAAGATTTCGCGAATGCGAGGAAAATTGGCTGTTCCGAACGCAGCCCAGGGATACGCAAAAACTTATGCCGGATCATGTAGACTGCAGTGTATATCAGTCCATTGTCGTACCTAAGCGGAATTGTCATCAATGGTAAGCATTTACCATTTTGACAGAAACAACGAAAGTTACTCGGTCATTTACGATTCTCGCGAGATTTTTCCCAGTTACTCTACGAAAATTAGCAATGGTAAACCTACAAAATATGAGCAGAAATACTGAAAATAACTAGGCAATAAGCGATTCAGGTGAGCTTCTGTTCACTTATTCAACGAAAACCATTCAGCAGGTGTAACGTAACGACCTCCACGACCGCTCAGCGAAAGCCTGAAACTCTCCGACGAATAAATCCTCCGTTGAAACAGCTTAACAACTTACTAAACTTCAATTAAATTTCCCGTAATAGTGCAGCTTGCATGCAATGTATCACACACCGACAGGCACGCCATGCTGAATAACATATCCCGCTGTTGACACATCCAGGCCTGTCCCCGGGGGCCCATCGCCACCCTGTGCGTGCGGCTCAAATAGCCGGCCGGGTGGGGGGGAGGGGGTTCAGGTGACACGGCGAGGTACGCTTCCATCAGACCTGGTTATCAGACACGCAGCAGCGGATGCTCACATCAACAGGTGCAATGAGTAGCAGAGAACAGGTGGCAGTGTGGCGACTGGAACGAAAACATGACATTATCTGAGGATGGATATCGGTAAATGATATGCAGCCTGGTCAACGCCGCACTAGCTGTCGAAGATATGTATGTTTTATATATAATTGTATACATTTTATAAATATTAATGTCTTATTTAAAAACTATAAATAATTGTATATCAGATAGTGACATAAAAGGGTTAAAGATGCCCACGGAAGTAGCGTGAAAAATATAACATGTAAGATGAGCCATGTTGGATAATACCCGGATACCCTAATGCCTATATGCCATGTACGATGAACTAAAAACGCAAGACCATTGGCGTGGTCTGGTGTGCATGGCGCACGGGCCACGACACGCTTTCTTATGCGATCATCGCATATTGGATCTACATGGGTCATCAAAATGACATTATCTCTCGACTCAGCTCAGAGGTCCACACACCATAATTATTAAGCCAGGTTAATTTTTAAGCCTGAACGAAGCACCATACCAACGCCATCATTGCGTGGCCAAAATTGCATATGCAATTGTTATGCAATCACCTCTTCCGCGAGCTATTGATTTCTCACGACACTAACAACAGAAGCACGGTGGGCGTGGTCTCCTATTTACCTGAGAACAATTCAGGCACTGAATAGACCTATCCCGTGCAATGGTGCTGAGGTCTGCGCATTGTACGTGCCTCTGAGAAAATTCGGATAACTCTATTACACTGGAGAAATGTAATCGGACAAAAACAGGCCTCAGAGTCCTGTGATTTATGGCGAGCTTACCAATAAAGAGGATCTTTTTTACTTCCATGTACTCATCAGGAAACTCCTATGGGGAGGCCCCAGCTTGCACCATAAGGCCAGCACCCATTGTTTCGCTGCGGTTGACTCCGACTTATAGCATCGGCTAGTCTATAATCTGGGCATCATATGGCAAAAAGGTCCACATTAATCGTAGGATAGATTGGCACCTGCATTTTTAGCAGCTTTTCGATTGCTATAGTCCACCACTTTTCCCTATGTGTGATGTCTTTCAATCAGACCCTTATCCCGGTCAAGGTGTTCACTCTGTTTGGAACGATTGAAGACATCAGATTCGTCGGTATGCGTAGTCGGATATCTTTTTAGATACGTTGGGGTTCGCATATAGTTCGTAGGCAGTAGAAGATGCGCGTGGTATATTAAAAACTATCGTAATGCAAAAATCTGCAAGCCAGCGTTTGCTGATGGTTGGGAGTGGCTCAAAACATCGGGGGTGCAGAGTAACGCACAGAACCATTCAATTTAAATGTTCTAACACGCAACAGAGGCTTTAGGCTATTTGAAGCTCCAGACGGGAAAACACGCCAGCGCGGAATAACAATTACTCATCTTTAGATAAACTCAGTTTGTAGGTCTCGAGCCATTTGAATTAGCGACTTCCTGGGTTATTTGGTTGGCCGGTTACGAGAATTCTCGGGCTAGTCAGTTGCGGCAGTGTGCGGTAGATCGATGGATGTAAAGAGAAGCAAGAGATGCGCTTAGCTCAGCACGGGACGGGAGAAAAGGAGAAGAGGGTTAAAGCTGGGTGAAAGAAAATGGAGAAACGAGACGCCGCCGGGCAACACCCATCCCTGAGCAGTGTGGGACCGGGAGCTTTTAGTTTCAATCCCAAGAACTGGTCTACGACAAAAGGTAATGGCAGGACGAAGCTGCGAGGAGGGAGAACCCACCTGCCCAACTGTATGTCTAACAACATAGCCGCATGGCATCCTACTTCTTGCTACCGGATGATGACAAGGCGGGGCTGCTCGATAGGGCGCGAAGAAGGCACTTGCCAGGTGGGCCAGGCGGCCATTACCAGACCCAGTGCGTCGAAATAGTGATAATTCAGACTGATTGTTTTAATGTTTTACGTCGCATTGCGTGAACGGAGGATGGAGAGGCAGACCCGCAGTCTTCCGGTGAATGATTAAAGGGATCTGAGTCAAGGAAGCGTCGAAATTACCAAACATAAGCACTCTTCCAAACAAGGCATCTCAAAAACTCCTGCGCTGGTTGAAAGTCCCCAAAAGTGGACAAAGATTTGATGTTAACAAGCATCAACGCCCTGTATTATAAGCTCGACTTTGCCGAGATACTGTTGCACATATATAGACAGTTGTGAAAAAGAGCAAACACACGCCCAACAAAAACGGAACCAAGCTCTGGTCACAGCTAAAAACACAATTACATGCAAAGATCCCGGAGCTGTTTCTTTCGGCTTCGCCCCTATCGGCTCGAACCCTCGACCATTCAGGTTATGACCATTCCATTTATTTTTCCCAAAGCAATAACAAGACAGCAGATGGCGGAAATGCCGAGCTGCAATATATGAATTACCTTCACACTTAATGCCCTGATGAATGATTCCGTATAGGAGAGATCCACAGTGGTCGCAAAACGTTGGACTACTGTAAGTGTGAACCTTGAATTTGTGCTTAGTTCGCTTGTCCTGAAAACAGCGGGCCGAGTGAGGAAAGGAGACCAATAGATTTTGCACACAGAGTTTCAGTCATCTTGCTCTTCTTCAAGATTTTCGGGGATAATGTCATTCAGACATAATTTATCCAGTGATCCATCTACAATTTTAGCGCGTTTTTTTAATTTAAATTGTACAGCGCGCTGGGTGTTGCTGATTTGGGCGTCCACTTGCCTTCAGTGTTATTGTAGGATTTTGTGCAATGTGATTGACATTGGAAATGACACTAGATAATGCTTGATCCAAAGTTATAGGCAGTGCCCGAGTTGCTTACATGAATGGATATACCAGTATCATATTTTTAATACATTACGATGATTGGCATTAGGGCTGACCTTCGATGCGAATCATATTGCTAATACAATCAAGTAACATAAATATTTACTTTTTTTAAATACATCTAATACTTATATATATAATATATATATATATATATATATATATATATATATATATATATATATATATATATATATATATATATATATAATTCACTATATAAAAGCGACTCCAGCCAGAATACGACTCAAACAAACGTAACGCTAAATGGGTTTATGTAAATGCCACATAGTTCAGATTGATGTAACCCGGGCCCAGTGTAATATGTCAATGGTAAACTTTGGTATTGCCCAGCTGATCTGAATTAATACAAGACTCGTGGCAGTGACGATACACAGCAATGATGTCTACACGGACACTTATCAAAAATATGAAAGATATGAAACACACTTACACACTTACACACGCACACACACACCCGCACACACATGACACACACACACACACACAGTTGTGGATGCAATGCGCGACCCAGTGCAATGATACCAAGCATTTGATATTTAAAATGCAAAGACAGCGGAAACGAATGCATTTGACGTTTTTGAAACTTAATTATTGAAATATAAAATAAAATAACCAAGAAAGAAAGCCAACCAGCTCATAACACTCATACACGGCAAACTTTGCGCCACTACTCCTGGTCAGTCAACCAACTAAATAATAAAAGCTCATAACACAGGAGACCAATAACAAATCACCTATATCACCAGCATCTTACTTACATCTGAGTCGGCCCCTTTGTCGGCGCCGGGACATTTGAACGTGACGAACTCGTGACATCGTTTGTGAACCACATAACTGCAGACTGAAACAGACAGGGAGTCAGATGTGAACTGCGCTTAACTGCAGACTGAAACAGATATTTATCTAATAGCCGTTTTCACGATGGATTATTTTGCGCGAAATGTTAAACAACCTTTTAAAATGTTTTAAAACATTGTAAAATGTTTTAAAACGTTTTAGTAGTAGCCGTTTTCACGATGGAATAATTTGCGAAAAAAAAATAACCCTCGACCTACAGGACCGTAGGGCAAGGACTAAAACATTTCTCACAAATTAGTCCATCGTGAAAACGGCTACTACTAAACCATTTTAAGACTTTTTAAAATGTTGAAAACATTTCGCGCAAAATAATCCATCGTGAAAACGGCTAATGTGAGGTTAACACTCCGGTAGCGTTCACCACCATCAAAATATAAAATATGCAGTTTCGAATGAACTATATAAAATGTAGCATCCTAAGTTGACCAGTAAAAGTCTAACCACTGACGATAGGGTACCTAACCAGTAATTGATAAAAATAAGGCTTAAATGGATCTGGCAGGTCACCATTACACAGGCACCAAAAACCCACCAACACATAGTCATAGTCATATCGAAATGAAGAAAGAGTTGGTACAACAAAAACAACAAATACATATTTGAAAATAAAAAAATGGGCATAACAGTGGTCGTAGCCGTAGGGGAAGCGAAACGGCTCAGACTGACAGAGCCTTTGTTGCGGTGAATGAGGAGGATGTGAACTTTTTGTTAAAGAGTTTTGAACAAGAGTGCTTAAGAGAAACTGAAGAACAAAACATAAACAAGTCCTGATATAATACTCACTTTGACACTGGAATCCCTGCTTTCCGAAGCCCCTGCAATGCAAGAAAGGTATGTGTTAGACTAGCAGTGTTATTACTTATATTCGTACAGTTTGATACTTAACCCGCACACTGCAGGGGGGATTTCCGCACCCTCCGTGAGATCTTGAAAACTACGCAACGTAGCGACAAGCAAAAAACGTCATTAAATGGCTCGAGACAAGCTCTACCTAAAATATATCAGTCTTTTCTTGGATCAGGTCAAAATTGAGGTCACCAGTGGTCATCAAAGGTCAGATTTTCCGGTTTTAAG
The DNA here is from genome assembly GCA_014673585.1 of Semibalanus balanoides. Taxonomy (NCBI): domain Eukaryota; kingdom Metazoa; phylum Arthropoda; class Thecostraca; order Balanomorpha; family Balanidae; genus Semibalanus; species Semibalanus balanoides. Next base: position 14,865 of record VOPJ01014603.1, on the reverse strand, counting down.
ACTTCGCTCCAGAAACCCCAAAATATCTCGGAAACTATGATAGTAGGACAAAGCAATAGCATCGAAAGCTCTTAAAAATGGCAGAAACGATAAGTTCAGAATTTAGTAAGGTAACAGTTGAGGCTCCAGAGGTCATGGAAAGGTCAAAGGTCTTTTTTGGCCATCTGTTTTCGTGAATAGCATTTAACCTAAATAGATGGATAATTTTGAGCCACGTGTTTGTCTCGTCAAGGTTGATTGAAAAATATGATGTGACCTGGGTAAATAAACTATAAATTTGACCTCAGGTTCAGGTCATTTGATGACTAGAGTAGATCATGGTTGCATATGCGCGACGCGGCTCGACGAGACAAACATGATGGTGTCATCGAGTCGGTCTTTATCTTCATTCCAAATCATATTTTTAGCAAACAATGCTGATGATGTAATGAGCTAGATGACTTGCAGAGATCAACTCGACAATTGCCCTGGGTCTCATCATTGTGCTAGATAAAGCATGATTCTGAGGATTGTCTGAATCCATGCACATTATGTAATAGGAAGCTTTGGTATATTTTCCCCATTACTTATACTGGATGGTCAAAATTGACCTGATCTTTGGTCACGATCCGAAAAATCAGCTAAAATAATGTAGTAGTGATAACTCATAAATTGCAAGTTTCAAATATTTTCGGAAAAGACTGTGGCTTGGACAACAACACAAACATTTTGAAGATAAGGTCACTTGACTTCACTTGTGACTGACGCTGAGATATGAAATCAAAATTTAACATGTAATTGATGCCCGAACAGCTTGGTACGAAATTTCGGCCTGGGCGCCGCCTTATTGCGATACTCGTGAAACCTGAGGGGGGAAATCACCGCCTGAAGTGCGGCGGTTAAGGACTATCACTCAAATGTATTTGTAATACAACATAACAGTATCTTGTACATCTTACTCAAGCTTTACCGCGAGTCACTGAGGAGAGGGGCTTGTTTAGACCCCCAGAATGATTAGAATATCTCAACGAAATATGCAGTATCCAACGACAACTTCTAGTACTGTGGGACACTTTTTCAACCTTTTTGTGGGGGAAATCGGCCGTGATTTTTTTGACGGATATTAGATAAGTTGTGGTGATGCCGGTTCAGGCAGCTAGCCGACTTTACACGAGAAGTAGCTCGGTATTCTAAATCGCTTAGGAGACGTACAATTGCTATATCTAGTAGACAAAACGGAATCCGAAAGCAATGTCAAGAGCTATCAACACACGATCTCGATTTTTTTTCTTCTAAAAATGGTCAAAAATTTAACTTGATTTGAGAGACTAAAATAAACGAATATTTAAAACCGTATAATGTCAATACGTCAAAATTGTAAATATTTGGAGAAAAAATAAACTTACAAACCAAAATTCCAAATTAAAATCTCTATGTCTGACTGATGATGACTCTTCAGGTATTGGTTACAGCATGATTTCATTTTGACATGTGACCTGACCTGTGACGTCACCAGTGACCTCTAAGGCAACACAAATGATTAACGTCGATGACATTGCCTGGGCTATCAATTGACGTTTCAGTCAACGCGATCGTCCTATTGGTGTTGAAGATACAGGGGGGCTAAAAAATTCCCCCCCCGTGACTCGTGTAACAGAAAATACCCCAGTGACTGCCGGGTCACGGGAAGTGTGTCTACTCTCTGGAATGTGAAATATATTTGTATTACGGTAAGAAACTATCGGTTTGATTATTAGATACGATCAAATTCACGTCTGGAGCCACTTAAGTTGAATTTTTATTTAAATTCTGTTTTGCATATTGTTTTGTTTCGATATCCATAAACGATCGCCACTATAAACAGAGTAAAAAAGGTGTTATCAAGAATGGCGCAGCTAAGACAAAAAAAAACATACGAACAATGTAAAATAGTTATCGATGCTCTGTTCGGCGGCTGCTATCAGCGCGCACGAACTGTTTTCTATTGGCCAGCGCCAGCGATACCTATATGCTAGCGTTGTTACGAACGAGCACGAAGAGCTCGCTCGTCTTAACGTGGTATATGGAAACAAATCTGTTTGGAGCGGGCCCGACCGAACCCGACCTCACCGATCCGGCCCGCGGCGGCTTTTTGAGCTCATATCATGGCAACCGCACGTCCCGATTGACAGCGAGCTTCTTTTGCTGAGTAAGCAGACTTGTGAATGACTAAATTTTATGAATGATTTATTATGATTCACCGCCAACATGAAATATTCATCATTAATTAAATCACTTAACACTACCATTGGTGAATGATTCACCAGTGATTCACAAACATAGTGACCAATCATGAATGAATTAATTCATGAATGTGTCAAGTCAACAATTATTAGCAATACGAAGTACAAATAACAGTGCATATATTCGGAATGAGGGCCTGTTAACCAGAACCAAATGAGGTGCTTGAAAGTGATTTTGACATGTGCTGGCTCAGTTCCATTCCTCATTATGAGGGTGGGCATCGTTTGTGTAGTTTCTGCTGCCCCTCCCCCCCCCCCACAAAAAGACTGATTCATTGTGCTATGAATTATTCAATCACCCTATTTTCTTTGAATGAATGATTAAATAATGAGTCATTGAATCATTCATGAATAGGTGAATCAATTCATGAATGATTCACGTGAAATAAGAATGATTAAGTAAAAAATAATGAGTAAATCAGAATCATTCACAGACTTGTTGAGTAGCCCCATCCAATTTACCTGTTTGATACAGTGCTGACTCATGTGGGTGACTACCACTGCGCGTGCCGTGGGAGGGGTGTTAAGTTTGCCTTTGTCGCAAACTCGCAGGCTGGATGATTGTATTCTAATTTGGTTGTGATTAGGGACCCCCCAGCCGCCCCTTTTCCACCTGTCAAGGGTGGGGTGCCTCTGCACGTGCGCACGTGCACACCCCTATTATATATCTCAGTAACATACTTAACCATACTTAACTACATCCCTCCATGCACGCCTCTTGCAGTCGGGTTTTACAAATACCTCTGACCAGCCCAATAACATCAATACCACCGCCCAATTCCGCCCCATCCCTGGTCATTTCCATTAGCGGCGGCGAGACGCCTCTCAGGGCGCGTGACACCGTCGTATGCAGCGGTTAATCCGCTCCATATTGGTGGCATTCATAGCACGTCCGATGGCGTGCCCCGGCGGCCAGCGTTACGTGTCGCCTCAGGGTGACGCGTGACCCAGCTCGATCGGCCCTTCTAATAACGCCTCGGCCCCCCGCATCGCGTCGAAAGACACGCGCGCTATTTCGGCGAAGCGCTCCAAGGTAATGACGCTGTAATGACGTATAGTTGTGTGTTGAAACCAGTAGCAGGTGGCTTGCTGTCGCCCCATCCGGCGGAGGATTTGGTGACGTAGCAGCATGTCATCAGAATGTCCGCACGATCCGCCCGAATATCAGACGGGTAGGGTAGTTAATAGGAGGTATATGCTGAACTAGGCAGTTAGCGGGTAGGGTATTAAATAGGAGGTTTATGTGCCGAACTAGGTGGTTAGCGGGTGGGGTAGTTAATAGGAGGTATATGTGCTGAACTGGGCAGCTAGCGGTATTGACTACTGGCAGTCAGCAGGAGCAGACAGACACTCAATTCTCAGGATTGATTACAGGCCAGTCTCGAGTTTCACTGAGCTGTGATTGTCGGCCAATTCTGAGAGTCGCAGGGCGGATCCAGGGACAGGCTCAGTCAGCCAGCTGGACAGGGGCGGATCCAGGGACAGGCTCAGTCATCCAGCTGGACAGGGGCGGATCCAGGGACAGGCTCAGTCATCCAGGGACAGGCTCAGTCATCCAAACGACTCTAATCGACCACAAATTGACTTATTTCCTGACTGAAACGAAAAAGTAAACGACTTTTACAAATGCAAGTTGGTTTGACATCAGTTTCGAAAGCAAAAAGAAGAGAAATCGGGTGTTAATTTAGTAATTTTTGTCGAACTTTCCGGCATTTGCCCCAAACCATTTGTGGCCGACCTGGCTACGCCAGCGGGCCGGGGCAGCACACAAGCCGAGATGTCAAATTCGCATAAACTGAGCTCCTGTGATATGTCGCAAACGACTCGTCTAAACACGGGCCGTTGTGATAGGAAACAGATTAGACGCAAGAAGCATTATGCATTTTTAGCCAGCCGGAGAGAAATCTAGACATACTCCAAACGGCGAACGTCTGGTTATCGTTGCCAAAAGATTATCTACATCAACAAATACCTACTGTCGTCATTAGTCTTAACAACCAAATATCACTAACACGTTGCGCGGTTAGACCTTTGAATACAAGTGTGTCGAGATCATAGAGTCGACGGTACTAGAATATAGGTTTAAGAAGTAGCACATTGCAAGAGCCGGCACCTAAGCAGTAAGCAAGCACTTGTCGTTAAAGGGAAATAATCACCTTTCATTTTGGTTGGCATCAATCTTTTTGGCCTCCGTGATGGTATAGCAAAGATTGAATTTAAATTTAAGAATTAAATAAAATTAATCCCTCATTCAATGCTGTAAGTTTTTACAAACTAAAATAATAGTACATAATACTTCGTTCGAACTCAATGAGGCAGCCTGCGAGTGCCCATACTACAGTTCGAGATGCGCGCCATATATGCGCCAGTGCCTCCTCTTCGAACTCTGTTCCTCTCGACGCCTAGGGACAAAAGTCCCTGCAAACAAATCGCCGACACTAAAATAATTATGTTTTTAGTTCCCAAAGTTAATTTTTAAAATTGGAATTGGCAATGTTGAAATTGTTTGTCCGAGGCCTTCTGTGGAAAATAAGGGATTTGGCTGGAGTGCATCATGATATACCATACCAAGTCTTGACACGAGCCAGAACAAAGTTAAAATACAAATACTTTTAAATACTGAAAATTTAATGAAACATTTTTTCAAAAAACAGTACCGCTTGGCCGCCATAGGGACCGTGCCTCAAGTTAAACGATAAATTTGGTTTCCTCTGTTTATTCAACTGGCTTAATTCAATGTAATAGGATCGGCCGTAAATATTATCCGGAAACAAGCAGGATTCAAACTATATTTTCCACTCCTTGCGTAAGAAAAAACAATACGGGAAAAAGCCCGCAGTTTGGATTATCCACAAGTACTTGCAAGCAGCCGGAAGTACCGGTCATTGAAAAAGCGTGGAACGCTTTCAACTTTAACTTGAAATAGCTCTTAGTAGAAATGTTTTTATGGCAAAACGTGTGAACTTAACATTATATTTTTGGTCTCATCTGTCGATTTCAAGTGTTAACTCCATTTTTGTGGAAAAAGGTGATTATTTCCCTTTAACAGTGCACTGTAAGTCGACCGAGTCCAATGCAAAGATCAAAGACGATATACTGCAAATATCGTCAACTTCCAGGACAATAAAAATCGATCCAATAATGAGATTAATGTCCCCTATGATAAAGCATGAACTAAGTTACAGCAGATGTATGGTGACATTTCCATCGAAACTCGAGCGGAACTCTCTGGTATATATTATGCATCTCGCGTCCGTTCACGAACTTGTCTCACACACATCTACTGAGTTATCCGAATTGCTTCCACGAGGTACGTTTGCACATTTTCCTTCAATGTACCAACATTCACACCTGAAACTTCGGTGTGCCATTTACATTCAATCTGAAACAGCGCTACATCCTTTAAGAACTTCTGTTCCAACTTAGCTAACGCACGCCTGGATCCGGGATCCAGCTGTGATCTGGATATTTGTGTCTTGTGTCCCGGGATCCACATGGGACACCAGATCCAGGTACGCAATAAGCTGAGGGATCCACAAAGATCCCAGATCTTGATACATTGTATGCCGAACGATCCACTGCGATCCCAGATCCAGCTTCGGGATCCAGGCACAAGTCTAAAGTAGATGGATCCCGGTAAGTCAACCCAGCCTATTTCGCTCCCGTACCGTCCTAATCCGTCCCGTGATGTGCCGTTCCCGTTCCCGTCGCCGTTCCCGTCCCGTCGCCGTTCCCGTCCCGTCGCCGTTCCCGTTGCCGTTCCGTGCCGTCCCTGGCAGCCTTCCCCAGATACCCAGCGGGTCAGAATCCAGCCTCCGCGTCCGCCGCCGCCGCCGCCGCCGCCGCCGCCGCCGCTCCGACCCGCCGGCCGGATCTAGCCAAAGGTCAAAGGTCACGTTCAGCTCGCCCGGGACAGTATTTAAGGCGCCGCGTCGCCGTCCGCGTCGACCGGAACGGGTGGAGGGGGGGGGGGCTCCGTTCAGACTGTTATAGAGCCTTGGTCCAGACTCCGAATAGGTAGCATTACCTGACATAAGCTGGGAGGATTGCTGAGTGCTGGTGCCGGGGTTTCGAATGGGTGCAAGGGGGAGCCTGGGAAGTATGCGCTTGAGATTGGACACTGGAAAAGCTTGAAATGATGTTACAGTGCGTGGGCCTGTAAAGCGTCATAACTTAGGGAACTTGGCTTACAACTTAGTGAGCTTAAGTTTATGAGCTGAATTGTACTAAAGCTAACTTAGTTACAGCTTAAGTTACATCTGTTGCCTTGAACAGTCTACCCCTATAGTGGCACATAACGTTTTCACAACGTCATGGCAACGTTGACAACGTCAGGAGTCAGGACAACGTTCATACGACGTAATTACAGCGTGAAAACGTCACAACGTCGTGAAAGTAATGTGTGAAAGTAATGTGGTGCCTATTGTTTTACAGGTCCACCCAATTAACAATCCGACCAAACTTCAATTGAAAAGAGGCAAAAGCAAGCCAGTTACGGTATATCATGTAGCAGGAAATGACAGAGGTCTGACTGCCAGCTGACTGACATTCCTCGATCAAGAACACTTTCCCGCAATACTCGAGTGTCCAGGTGTAGCCAATGCCGCCACGCGGTGTAGAAGTGTTATGGATCGACACTAAGCGCAGGGGTGTAGGTTCATATTCAATTGGGGGCTTTAGCCCCCCCCTCCCAACTTGGGCTTCAGCCCTCCAACTTGGAAGAAAAAGTGGGTCAAATGCGGGGATAATTATATATTTTGACTGATTGTGATGGTACTTTAAACGATTTTTCCCAGCTCAGCCCCCCCCCCCCCAACTTTTCTGGGGAAGCGAGTCATTGTTCGTTCTCAGTTGTAGTGCGTCAACATTTCCTGACATGAATAATCGCACCGACCGATCGCTAATTCATTACATCAATACTAACAGAAATGTAAAATGGAACAAAAACAACATCGGCAATACTCGGCTGCTACCTTGCTCAATTACAGCATTCGTAGCGGTAACGTTCCAAACCTGCCAAGCATCATTACATGTATGTATCTCGATCATAACGCCATTGCATTCGAATAAATCTAGTAAAGCACGATGGTACTATAGGTAAGCAGTGCGATGGTACAATAAAGACGATATTTCCGACGTCCGTGCTTTCGCAGTCAGCCTAAGCATTTCAGATTTATCAACGCAACATTGAATGCCGCGGATTGGCGAACACATGAAAAGGCAGATATTGTATTATACATATTGCCTTACTTCAATGTCGCGCTCATCATCATCGGCGGCAATGATCCCAACTGCGATAATAGCCCCTCCAATATCCAACAGCATTCTTGAAGCTCTGCCAATGTCATTTGACATTCGCGTAGATCCAGTAAGGTCCACCACGTTTCGCCAGGATTCTCCCAGATATAACCACAATCCGCCCAGATATAACCACAATCCTCCCAGATCTAACCACAATCCGACAAGATGCGACGGGATCTGTGTCAAACGCTTTGCGAACTGGCAGCTGCTGCCGGGAAGGAGGAGAGGGGATCGGTGGACGGCGGCCAAGGTTAGCGGTGACGTCATTGGGAGGGAGGGCGATCCGCCACCGCGCGCTGAGGCACGCCAAAGGCGATGCACCGGTACACCGCAGACCGCGGCCCGTCGCCACCAGTACAGCGGTGATCCCGCAGACCCCCACCAGTACAGCGGTGATCCCGCAGACCCCCACCAGTACAGCGGACCCGCCAGACCCCCACCACTACAGCGGTGATCCGCAGACCTCCCACCAGTACGCGGTTGACCCGCAGACCCCCACCAGTACAGCGGTGATCCCGCAGACCCCCACCAGTACAGCGGTGATCCCGCAGACCCCCACCAGTAGAGCGGTGATCCCGCAGACCCCCACCAGTACAGCGGTGATCCCCGAGCCAGTCACAACAGCCGACTACGCCTGGCTGTCGGCCAAAATATCACAGCAATGTGGGCACTGGGTACTTTTGTAGTTAACTGTGTGGAAGCAGTGTTGAGTTTTCTGTGCGGAAACTCAAGTCAGTCACAGCTTAGATCGCCACGTCTAGGTCAGAAGTCAACGCAGGCAGGGGTGGAGCTTATCAGAGCCAGTTGGTGGGGCATAATATTATATTTGGTGGTTGTGTTGCATGGCGAGGTGGAAGATACTATTTTAACACCAGGAATCATTCAAATCCGACAAAAGTTGGTGGGGCAGAACACAAAGATGGTGGGGCCAAAAGTCAAAGTTGGTGTGGCAGTGGCCCCACCATCATCTGAAGAGAGAAAACTCCACCAATGCGCAGGCTTGATGTTGTGGCAGCTCCAAACCGTAGTGGAGTGGGCAGCCACTGTCGCTGGCAGAAGCAGCCAGCAGCACGTCGTCGCCAGCTGATGACAGACCGCTGCGCGCCACATAAGCCGGTCATACGAAAGGCGAGAACCAACAATGAACCAGCGGGTTGTAATCCCTGCAGCCACCATAAGCTCCGCCATTAGTCCGCCCCTGTAGCTCAGTGGGAGAGCGCTGGTCTTCTGACCTATCCCGGTAGTCGCAGCCCGGGTTCGAGTCGCGTCCAGATGACGTCAACGCTCTAAGTCAGATTAGGTAAAATCGCCGGATGACTCTACCTTCTTATAGGGCCTTGCAATGAGCCAGAGATCGCGAGGAAGTCAGAAAACGGCGCATCATTGACGTAGGAAATCAAATCGCATAACGAACAGTATCGAAATATTGGTGACCGATCGGCATGGGATGATGATGACGATGATTTGGGCTTAAGGGTGCCTCAACTCAATGGTTATGTGGCGCCCATGATCGGCATGGGAGGCACACGATCGGCATGGGAGGCACACGATCGGCATGGGAGGCACATGATCGGCATGGAGCCACACGATCGGCATGGAACGCACACGATCGCATGGGAGGCACACGATCGGCATGGGAGGCACATGATCGGCATGGGAGGTACACGATCGGCATGGGAGCCACACGATCGGCATGGGAGGCACACGATCGGCATGGGAGGCACACGATCGGCATGGGAGGCACATGATCGGCATGGGAGGCACATGATCAGGACATGGAAGGCACACGATCGGCATGGGGCGGCACACGATCGGCATGGGAGGCACACGATTCGCATGGGAGGCACATGATCGGCATTGGAGGCCCACGATCGGCATGGGAGGCACACGATCGGCATGGGAGGCACATGATCGCATGGGAGCCAACATTGATCGGCATGGGAGGCACACGATCGGCATGGGAGCTGAGGCACACGATCGGCATGGCAGGCACACGATCGGCATGGGAGGGCCACACGATCGGCATGGGAGGCACACGATCGGCATGGGAGGCACATGATCGGCCATGGGAGGCACACGATCGGCATGAGAGGCACATGATTCGGCATGGGAGGCACATATCGGGCACATGGAGGCACATGATCGGCATGGAGGCACATGATCGATGAGAGCCACATTGATCAGGCATGGGAGGCACATGATCGGCATGGGAGGCCACAACGATCGGCAATAGGAGGCCACATCGATCGGCATGGGAGGCACACAAAATGATGGCATGGGAGGCACATGATCGAGATGAGGCCACACCGATTCGGCATTGGAGGACACGATCGGCTATGGGAGCACATGATCGGCATGGGAGGCACACGATCGGCATGGGAGGCACACCACAGGTCTGCGTGTGGTGTATATGCCCGTTACCGGTACACACACTACACCTGAGGCAATCGCCGTTAAGACGAAACACGCACGAGTCATGTCGAGTCTGCGGTCGATGAGTCCGTACTCACCTGAAGGAGAGAGTCAAGGAGAGAGTCAAGGAGCGAGTCAAGGAGAGAGTCAAGGAGCGGGCCTCACGAATCGGGCAACGTTCAACGAGTGTCATTGACGCGGCAAGAAGAAAGGGCGAAGAAGGTTCGATTGTTGATCGCTTAGAGCGGCATTGGCGGCGGCTGTCTTGTAGTGAACGTTTTGTAAATAACAGATGTCGCCATCCAATCACAGATACGTTGATTCAGCCACTTGTTTTGACCGCCCATAATCCACCAATATCAGCCCATATCAGCACTCTTGTCTGAGTGTCGAGCATATCTTACCCGCTCGCCTGTCAACGACACCATTCAAACTTCGCCTCCAACTGTACCACGTGGTCCGAGCCAGGCCCTTGGCAGGACACCACAGGTGGAAGCGTCCCCTCGCCAGTTTGTAGGGGGAGGGGTGAATGCCAACCCTCCCCACGTTTTCCGGAATAACTCGCGTAGTTATCAACCGATCACGATACAACTTTCAGTATCCTACTTTGGAACAATATGACACATACTCTAAAAATTTCGCACTTCTAACCCCTATGACCCTTGACCTATGACCTTTGAAGGCTTTGACCTGTTTCTCAAGGTCGTGTTTTGCGAAACTGGCGTCCCGTGGTATCGATCATTGAAACATGTGCAGTTTCCGAGTGTTTGTTGTTCAGGAGCATATGTACAAGTGTTTCTAGGTGACAGTTGCGGCTTCTGCAGAGGTTGCGACCTCGATTGACCTTTTCGGGGGTCAACCGAGGTCACTGACCTCCGATGACCTCAGATGTCTTTTTTGGCTTCTGTCCATTTCTATGCCATTTGTGACGCTGATTTCAAATTTGGGGTCCATTTTCATATATGTGTTCCACTGGGGTTTCAAAAGTCAACCGAGGTCAATGATATCAGATGAACTGACTTGACATTTTAATTTGCAGCTTATGGGGCATTTTGTGATGCTGATTTCAAATTTGGTGTCCGTTAAGTGTACTAAAAAGTTCTTTTACGATTTTAGTTCGATTAGTATTATTTTTTACACATTTACGATTTGATGACATTTGGGTCTTTGACATGACCTCAGAGGTCACCTAATGAACCAGGACCTTAAAATCATATGTCAATAGCTTCCTCTAGTCACAAGCAGCGTGCTCGTTATTTAATCGAAGCTCTAGCTCTATTACGCGCCAAACGCCAAGGGAAGACGTAGGTACCCCTCATCCCTACACGGGTGAGGGTTAAAGAGAATTTGTCACCTTTGTATTTATTTTAAACTTAGATAGACATTATCTTTGACCATTATTGAAAAAGTATTAATTACTTAAAACATTTTTTCGCAAAACTTAACCGTTTTCAAACAATTAAATTTTGAATTTGCCAAATGGGGTCTATGCAAGTGGGCAAAACGACTTCTATTTCTCGAACCTTGACGGGATAAGCTGCTGCGAGTACGATAACAAAATATTTGCTTCAATTAAATTCACCAGAATTTGACTACAAAGATTCAAGATTGTGTCAATTATCTATAGCTCTATATATCTCAATAATGACGTAATTGTCACAAATTTAACGAGTTGAATTATTATCAACTTGAGTGACTTTTCGAGAAACAAATATCACCATCGTTTTCAGCAGCACTGCTTCATGTTTACTACAACCGGCGTACATTTGACAACATCCAGAAAAGTAAAACATTCCCTTTAAAGGGACACTGCCACCTTCCCTAAAGGTCTCAAATGTACGCAGCTTAGTGGTGCTTAATATGAAGTAATTGCTGCCGAACTCGATTATCACATTTGTTTCTCACAAACAGTGCTCAATTTTATAAAAAGTTAAGTTTTAATATTTGGGCTGATGACTTCATATGAAGGAATTTCGGGAATAGAGAAAACCTTCACGCTGCCATACGTACGGCTAATGTATGGCCAAATGTAAAACAAGTCGACTATCATCAAAATTTAGTAAAGAGTGACGACGTCATCGATCAGGGTCCCCGTTCAAATACACTGGGGACTGGGGATGTTACAGATGTCAAAACCAAGCTCAAGTTTATTTGTGAATCGACCTGGGTGGTTGTTTTAACTTATACCATACATAATTGCAATCCCAAGCACGCAAAATGGCTATCTCAACTCAAATATAATGTTAAGGTGGCAGTGTTCCTGGGAGAGTAGAGGTGTTCACCTTTAACATGGGGTTTTGAACTGAGATAGCAGTTTTGTAGAGCAGATCGAAAAACTGAAGAATAAACTCGCAACATAAAGTAGTTTCGACACAGGATAAGTCTGCATTTTCACCCCACCTCCGAAAACACCCCCGAAAACAGCTTCGGTAGCTCGCCGCCAGGCGGGCGCCGGAGGTAGGACACTCTCTGACACGTAGTACCTGATCACGACCCTCGTTAATATCCGCTCAGCCACCCGCGGCTGCGCGCAACCCTTTGTTTCAGAGACAAGTAACTAGGGCGTCTGGCGAGCCAGAACGCACCTGCTATCGTACGACTTTCTTCGTGAAATACAAAGAGAAACTTACTTCTTTCTCCACATATATCCATCACTTGTCCAAACCAAAGTCACATTCTTAGTTTTGAGCTCAAGATGCACCGTATGGTTGAATTTCAAGACAACTTTCAAGGTTATGCAGCGAAATAATACCGCTACACGCCGGTTGTCTCGAGAAGCTTCGACAACCCAGAACCTAAAACTGATCAGATTCAGAATAAGGGTCCTGATCGCTCTGTCGCAAGCGCAAGCTCCATAGCCGCTATGCAACGATCGGTCCACGTCGGGCAGAACGTTGCATAGGAGCTATGAGGTTTGCGCTTGCGACACGTCGAGCAGGGTCAAGGTTAAAAGTAAGCATCCATCCGCACGACAAGCCCCAAACTTCCCAGAACAAGGTTAACAATAACAGTCACTATCTCGAGAAAAATGCTACGACCATGACATATTGCAGCGTAGGAGCCTGGTTTTACAAGAGTACGGGCATGGTAACGATGGTTGTGATAGCAACCGCGACAGCTGTTTGCCAAACATCATGAGTCAAATCCGGGAGCATAGGAGTATTTCGGGAAGGTCCTTCAATTCAGTACGCGCCAGGGCGCTCTAGGTTGAGTGTGGCTACTGGCTTGGCGCGAAATGCCCCTCTCAGCCTGGAACGTTTACAAACACTCCCAGTGGCAGGCCGAGTTACTCTGATCCGATTGTCAGCTCGAGAAGCCTCCTGTTCTCGCAATAATCCAGCTGTCATGTTCGTGAGCAAGGCTCCTTGTTCATTGGCGACTACCAATACGACCCAAAACGCTCTCCAGTCCTGAAACCCACCGTGTCCTTGACCCCGAGCTAACTCCTTGAACCCCTTGCACTCTCTCCCGATGAAGACTGTCTCCGCACTTACGCTGTGCTCGGTACAATCTTCCCATCGTAGCTGCGCCCGAACTACGCTCGCGCTCTAAAAGAGCCACGCGCCACCTGCCTACGGAACACCTGTTCAGTGAGCGCACAGGTGTGCTGCGTCCGGGCCCAGCCACGCCCGCCGCCGCCGCCGCCTCCGGCTATTTGTGGACCGCCCGCGGCGGCGGCGGACGGCACGGCTAAACGGCGGCATCCGTCCGCGCTGTCGCCGGCCGGTCACGTGACCACCGCCGCGGGCAGTCACGTGACCGCCGCGGGCAGTCGGCACGCACGGCGGCACAGTCCACCCACACAGGGGAAAGCCGCCCGCGGCCAGTAAGTGGTTCAGTGATGTCATGGTCACGTACCAGCCAATCAGCGAGCAGTACTTGTTATTGTTGAGCAACGGCACATATATTCAGGGTTGTCATGGAGCTTAATTTTCCCCTGAATAAATACAATTATAATAAGCGCAATGCCATCATTTTATACAAATGCAAAAGCTGGATATGGTAGAATAATTTCCCAATACAAGGTTATTTAACTTGTCTCAATATCGATCGGAGTTGGCAGGTACTCAACACTCGCATTCGGCGAAACGCCAGAAGTCGCCCTTAATTAAAGCGGGTTAACGGCCTCAATTAGTAGATGGGGATCACAGAGAATGTCGCTTCAGTGACGGGCGTGACAGACAACTGACGTCATAGATCTGTCAGTCGTCAGTCGGTCGGTCAGGAGTCTGCCTGTCTGTCTGTATTGGGCGACTGGGTGCAAATGCAAAACAAAACGGACTTCATAGTGTTAATCACATCAGATTGCTCTCTAACGTCAAATTTTACATTAAACAGACAGTGTCTCTTTAATTATGCAGAACCTAAACTATTTGACTACAACTTAACAAAGGTGTTTATGATCAATGCCAAAACATCCAAAGCACATTTTATTTGGAAAAATTTGCCGATTCAACAGGCTGATTCCACTCAAGCTATGAAGCCCTAATTACTGGCAACAACGCCACCAGCATTCAGGGGCGGTTCTCCCATGTAGGCAAGGTAGGCAATGACTACCCAGTCCGGTAGCCTTCTCCCGATACCGATATTTATCTCCCCGTCTTTTCATTTTTATCTTTGTTTTATATAATACGCGACCTAAGTGTGACGTCATAAAAGTAGCATGGCATACTCAGCTGACGACGTAGTGTTAAAGGCCATAGGTCGTAAGTTGTTCCTCAATTCATCGGAAAACGACTTAGTTCTTAGTTATGTGAGATACATCACGTTATAGAAGAAAATTTGCTCTATTTTTTAAAATAATAAAAAGGTAGTCTTATTTCAAGAATGAAGCAAAATTAAGCTAAGAAAGAACACGTTACGTTTTTGGCGCACTTGTGACAAAATATTT
>VOPJ01014602.1:0-36343 GCA_014673585.1 Semibalanus balanoides | reverse complement strand
TTGAAAATATATTTTGTGTTCTGCTTGTTTCGATTATATGCCCGTCGATCCTCTACAGAAGAATGCCATGAAAGAAATACGTGAAATTTTAATTTCATACTCATTTGCATACATGTATCGTAATTTTTTCCGCATAAAAATGGTGTTGCAAGACATCATAAAATATCTCTTATCCCAGAATTAATCATACTTTTTTGTTTTCCGTAATAAGGTGAAAATTATAGACCATTGCGTCGGTTATACGTAATATACAATTGGGGACGATATCTGACAACCGGTTCAACGATATTAAGCAAATTGGGGACGGGCGTAGAGTTCAGCTGAGTCCTCAGCGGGGCTTGGGTTGAAGGTCGGAGTCGATTCTCGAGTCGGAGTCGGAGTTCGGAGTCGACTCCGGAGGGTCGGAGTCCGGGAGTCCGGAGTCGGAGTCCACCTGACATACCCGACCGCCTCCGCAGCCCTGGGGATAGAACAAAAAATTCAAAATGTGTATGTTTTGTTTTTAGGTTAAATTGGAACCTTGGCTACACTGTGAAATCAAATTTAAAACTAAAAGTTGGGTTTTTCCTGCTTTTAATGACAATTTGTGTTGACATAACAGAAATGTCAGCACAAACTTGAATGCAGTTTTTCGATAGAGCCGATCTAATGAATAACACACGACAACACGGAAGTACGAGCATGATAGTGAACCTCAATGGTATGGCTTGCTATGGCAAGTCAAACTTCCGGCCCCAACTTGCCCCGCACCGAAGCGGGGTGATTGTATTATTTTTGCCACCCGCCGCGCGCGCAGCCGCTCCCCTGCCTGCGAGAGGGTGGGGAAGGAGGGACCCCCTGTTAACTTCCAAACCAAGCAATATAGAGCAACACGGTAAGAACCAGCATGTTGCCTGTCATGTGCGGAATCTATCGGTATGAAATTGTTAGGTTAAAGGTTAACGGTTGACCTTCCAGGTCAAGTGACCTCAACTCGACCACTTCCAGAATATAGCGATTTTGCTCTGTGAGAAAACATCACAATTTTAAATTGATAAATGTAAATAAAATTCATATTCCTAGATAGGTTTTGTATCAGAAATACTAAAAATATATTTATTTTTTCGTATCTGGTCAAAAAAGTAATAAAAGGAGATTTTCACAAAATGACGTTTTTGACCAAAAGATGAGCTAAATTGATTGAAATTAGTACGAAATGGTTTCCAAATTCATAATACTTGCTCGAAGTGCCCATACCAATGACCGGAGGCTGAAAAAGGTCATATGAGCCATGAGGTCAATAATCAGTTATGGCGGGATAGATCAAGATAACTATAACTAGATCGGGATTCTGGTCCATAATAGTGCGGTGGGTGGGGGAGGGGGGTACACCGTCCCCTGGCTGTGTCGATGTAAAATCGTTTTATTGTCATATTGTTCAGGCACATAAGCTGACATAATGCCGGCTTATAGGTGCAGTTACTAGTTTCGTTGATTTACAGAGTTAAATATTCGCAACTCAGAGCATAACATTATCCGAATCGTATTATTTTGAATTTTTTTGTCAATGAAGTTATCCAGAAGCGAGGACATGTTGTTTCGTATCAGCCTTTCTTAGCTCGCTTGTCATATTTATGGCGCAAATGGGACATTTCTCGTTTTGTCGTTATGTTTTGTTGATCAGCACAGCCCATTTCAGCTCGCACTAAAAGCAAAATTTTCGCAGCAGTTGCTCGCCAGGAACCGCTAGTGAGCCAAAATATTTTGACGTTGTAAACACTTTTTTTTTGCATTTATTCATAAAAAAATAAATCAGTATATTTAGTTATAAATTGTAAATAAACAAATGGTTATTTTATGCTTCCGACGTCAAAACTAAATGGTTCACTAGCGGCCTCTGGCGGTCAACTGCTTCAAAAATCTATCTTATAGTGTTAGTCCTAATTAGCAGATTTCGACTTGACTCGCGGGACGCGGGGTAGTGCGCACTTCTCGAACGCTCCGGAAGAAAATTGAAGAGTTGTCTTCGTTCCGGGGTATTCAGGATAAATTCTTGGCTCGAGCAAGGAACGGATCATATTGGTGAGTGATTCACATGGGTAAGGTCAGAAAATAATCAGATATCTTAATCTTGGACTAAGCCTCGGGTCCTGGAGGCTGGAGGTATTCATTGCGGCAAAGAAGCAGACTGGGCATTGTGATAATGGTCTAATGGACTCGCTGCTATGTTCCATTCTATGCACAAGCTGTTTTTTCTTATTAATCTGAAGTACAGTTAACGTCTGTATTGCAGTACATATCCAGAGGCCTGTTCACGACCAGTGACCACCTGCGGTTCGGCGGTTTCCAGCAGGCTCTAGCCCCGCCCCCTTCCCCATGCGTCACAACAGGCAGGCGTCTCTTGAACACTGAATGTCGCGCACACCATTTAACGTGACATTTAATCCTGCAGTTTGGTGGTTGCTTTGTACCAACTGCCGAAACTGCAGCCACCTGCAGTCGTGTGATGTCATGCATTTTGCCCATCCCCACTTTTAGTTTCCCCCTCTGCATACTAACCACTGCTGACCGCCAAACCGCAGGCAATCGCAGGGCCATGAACAGGCCTCTGATGACAGAGCATCATTCCTTCACCCAAAATTACTTCACAAAACTGCTTATCCATCACTGTTTTGACCAAATTGTCATCAAAATGGCTTGAATATAACCTTTCTGCTGATATCACTGATTCCACTGATATTACACAGGATTGATAAATCATCACCACTATTACTTGCAACACTGATTATAATATTTACTACACTGGGGTAACGGATAGTGGACACTAGCCTTGGCAGAGTCTAGTAGACAGCCTGATGTGGCATTACAAATTATAATATTATATAAAACCTGACATAACCTTTGCAGTCAGTAATTATGGTTAAAGAGACCCACGTTTAGAATGCTCCCATTGTGTTCGCTCACTGTGCTGCAACCCTATTTGTATTGGGGGTTGTAGCCCCTAGGACCCCCCAGATCATCTGGTTAACAACTAGTTAAAGTTATTTCTTATAAGCTTGGGCTTCAAAGGACATTGCCCATCACAGAGTCTGGTGGTCAGCCTGGTGTAACAGGACAAATTATAATAATACTAATAACATACTCATGTTTGTTACACAAATAATGGTTACAGTGGAATAAATCAGTTATTCAAGTATTTAATCAACAAAGGTGTATGTTACTTGTTCTAACCATATTGCTTATACTAATACATTGATTTGTTATCATCAGTAATAAAACCAGCGGTTTTGGTGCTGTTTTGGTGCATCAGCATTTTGGTGATGAAGGCTGTGTTTTGATAAAAACACTGTTTCAGTGTAGATTTATCATTATGACTGGATTTATTTTACAGTGATACATTATTACATGATCAGATTAGTCTTTGTGGTGACAGGATTAATTTATTCCCCATCCTTATACTGAACTTTTTGTGCTACTGGCATGTGAAGATGCTGATGCACTATCAACAAAACACCCAGACATGTCTGATCACCAGAATTGTGCATGCTATTTGCATCTACAAGTTACAGTTGCATTACAAAAAGCCAATAGCATGACCAATATAGTGTTATTCTAAGTCAGCCCTCCATATGACAGGTATATGCTGTTTTGCAGTTTCTGTTAATTGCAAATATAATATTTTGAAGCTGTTTATTTGTGGTCAGCTATTCAGCATACAAGTCTGCTTCTTGTGAGTCTACATTGTAAAACTTATAAAACATCTCACAACCAGAATTTGTTGACTAAATGCACTAACAAACATAGTGTAAGCTTTTGAATAACAAAAATGCATTGCAATATCAGGAAAATGGGTATGTGAAAAGGCTGTAGCTTCACCTAGGTTGTATAATAAATTTCATTTTTGAAGGGCCCAGCAAGGGCCCTTCAAAAATGAAGTACATAAAATATACCCATCCTCTTGACAAATGTAGTGTTACATTTAATTTCATCATTGAATTAAGTTTAAGAATGGGATTAGATGTTTATATGTTGTTATTTGTTGACAGGTATAATGGCATCCAGTGGAGATGACAAGCAGCCTACAGAGGCAATGGACCAGTCTCAAGAAACCAGCAAAAGGTAGGAGGTCATGTCTTTGGCGGACTAGAAAGACCAGACTGGTTTACCAATATATTCCCAGCTCATGATCATAAACTGGCCTCAAAAATGCTTTACACTTCATTATTCGTTTCATATGCAACTGTCAGTTATCACATTTGAAGGCAAGACATATATGTTTTTCTGCATCATAAAATGTATTTGTGCACACCATCCCTGTTTACCTTGCTCTACCCGCCCCACCACGGCACTCGCACTACTCCCCCCCCCCCCCAGGAAGCGGAGCCAGGAGCGGAGCACGAGCCAGGGCAGCAGCAGCGGCGGCGGCGGGCGGGCCCGGTCCACCTCTCCGGGCGGCTTCCTCCTGCCAGGAGTGGCCGCCTCTCCACCGCGCTTCGTCTCGCTGGAGGAGGTGATGCGCGCCGCCAACGGCGTCAGCAACATGGCTCTGGCGCACGAGATCGCCGTCGATCACGACTTCAAGCTGGAGAAGTACAAAGCGCCGGATACCAGGTCAGTGTCGGCTGCGGGACGGTGGGGAGCGGTGTCACACGGTGAGTCGTGAGACAGTGGTGTACATCGGCGGCGGTACAGCTGAGGCGACTGTTCGTGTCAGAATAGACAGGGTCAGTGTCCAGCGGTCACTAAGAAGGGAAGTCAAGAGCGGCAATGGTCTCAGTAGGCACGGCGTCTGCGGTCACGACGAGTTACTGGGTATTGGTCATGGTGAAATGAACAGTAGAGCTCAACTGGTTAGATTAGGTTGGGTAGAATCAGTACTTCATGTATCACAGAAGATGTTGATAGTTTTGCCGTGATTGTGTCGGATTTTGACTCTATTTCTCATATTTCATCGTAGCTCGGCAGTCAGTCGGGACGGTCTTTATATTATTGTTCAGACTGATACCAACAGGTTGCAATGCCTGGATGTACCTTGTCTGTGTCTTCATCGGTTCATCGTAGTGTCTCTTGTCTCTGATGTCACTATTTTGTGTGATTCTGTCGTTTCTTCATCGCGGTTTACAGTGAAAAGTTTGGCCCTGTGTTGCGTCACATTTCGGTATCTTCTGCTGTGCGTCTCTGTTTGTCGCAGTCTGAGATGACGTAAATACAATTACCATATGCCGAGCAATGTAAAAAGCATTAGCGCGTGGAGTGTGGTATTTTCCGCATTATGCACTGGCAATATCCGCACTGGCGTACATATGTAAAGCGGTAAATAGACTTCAATAAAGACTTCTGCTGTGTATGTTAGAATATTGTGAGTCTCGGCGTTTTTCAAAATTACTTTCGTCACTCGTTTCCGCTGTGCAGGTGATATTAAAAAAAACGCCTCGATCACAAACATCTAGCATAGCAGCTTCGTTAGTAATACAGTATGCTTAATTACCGTCCGTGGTTGCACATTGCCCGTGATCTGACTGTAACGTGTGTTTTCGGTGTTTCAGTTCTGTCCTGGGACGAGTGATAGGGTAGATGACCACAAGGCGTTATGGGACCGTATTTGAAAGGGCAGCAGCTGGAGTACCGAAACCCGCCCGGGAACTGATGCTACAGAGGCGCGGTCAGTCGTGATTGAACGAGGTCTAACGAGTGATATGCTCATGTTAAGATGAGAGTATAAACAGGTCATGGCTCAGTTTAATGTAACGAGGTTCGAAACAGGTTAGCCAGTTGGTATGTACGAGGTGCAAACAAGCAGGCTCAGTGTAGTATGATTCTTGAGGTCTAAACAGGTCGGCTCAGTTAGATGAACTCGAGTTCATAAACAGGTCTAGGCTCAGTTGGTATGTTACTCGAGGGTCAGATTCTGGTCAGTTGGTGGTGGAGGTTTCAAACTAAGAGTCAGTCTGATGAGGCAGACAGGTCAGGCTCGTCTGTTATGGCGGAGGTTCGGATAGGTACGCGAGTCGCGTTACGCTTCGTACAGTGTCGGGTAGGCAATTACGGATAAGGTACATGTTGCCTGTCACAGTCTTTCATTGATTAACTCTATTTGCAACCCTGTCCTGCTGTCACTGATGGATGTCGTAGACGATGGGCGGCGGTCGCCAGACGGACGACGAATTAGTCGGGTATCACAACGAATTAGCCGTGTATATACGAGGCGAATTGAGCTGGTATAGCCGAATTTCGTCGGTATCTTACGAATTTGGTTTCCGCAGCCACGAACACATACAGCGAAAGGAATTACGTTGATGATTGGCTCTATGGAGCGGATTAATTTTTCAAATCAGTTCCGTCGGAAGGGCGAATTTTTTCGTTATTGGTGCAGTGTTTTTCTAAAGTCATTAGAATATAGAGAGATGACATGCGCTTGTCTCTACCTTAACATAAGTTATGAAGAAAATGTGTTTCAGAGTACGGTTGTTTTGCCTGAATATTGTGAAAACGACGGATAATGTTGTTGTTGTTGCCGTGGGAATATCGCACGGAGATAGCGATATTGGCGTCGGATGAGCAGTTTTCGTCTGTTGCGATCCCCGTAGTGTATGTTTAGCAAACTCTCTATATTACTCAACTAGTAGGAAGTTCAACCTTGTGGAGCAATTAAGGGCAATAGGACAGAGATGACGTGGATCGACGTGATCGAACGCTGCTCGCGAGTATCGATCCGTATTCGCTTCGTGCCATCCCGGACCTCGCCGCGTACGTGGGTTCGATTTCTTATACCTCGGGCGTGCTCTCCGCGAAGGGTGGCGATTCTTCAGGCGCTCGAATATTCATCGCGTTATTGCCGGTGCCATCACGGACTCGCGCCGGAGGTACTGTGTGTGCGAGTTCTAACTGGCCTGTCTCTCCCGCGAGAGGTGCTGAGACTTGTTCGCAGTGCGCCAACTAGTCATCCTGTATTCTCGTGCCATTCGTGATTCTCGCCGTGCGTACCGTGTTGGGTCGATTGTTCTAACCGTGGTGCGTCTCTCGCGCTTCGGCGACTTCCTAGAAAGCGCGTCGTTGTTTTACCGTCTGCTCAGATCGAGCCAAGGGCGCGTGCCAGGCCGGGGAGTGTTGGGCGGCGAAACGGGGATGCGGTGGTGGACGTTTCTTCGTGAGCACCACCATCCGGTCCGCGCACATGCTTCAGCCGTCTGTGGGAATGCATGGAAGGCGGTGGGGTTTGTCTCAGTGGCTAGGAGCTATTCGCTGCAGATTCGTTAGAGGTCCCGGTTCTAAAATCCGGGTGTCTCCCTGTTTTGTGAAGTTGGTTCGTACAGCTTTGTGACTCAGTGTAGCAATGGTGAAGGTAGTTTGTAGGCTGTCTACCGACAATAGAGCAGGCTCATACTCAACTCCCATTTTTCGGCCTCTCCTATGGCCATTATTTAGCATTAATCCAATGTTGTGCTCACACTCTCGGTGTACCTGATAATATAATACATTTATTGTTATGTGAATAATAATGAATAAATGTAATTACAATTTATGAAAAATCAGTATGTGGTATATTTGTCAAGACAGAAAGCACATTGTGTCAACACAGCACATTTTTATATATTTATTTATTCCATCTTCCATCTCACCCCCAACGGTCCTTTCGCTTTCTTACAGGAGGCGCTCCTTCTCCTCATCTCCTTGGGATTAGATTTACGAGGCCTTTCCTAAGGGCCTCACCGGGTCGGAGGAGACACCAACGCGGGTTTGTTAGTTTGTTTATTTCGATGATTGACATTGTTTACGACATGATGTTATGATCGGATTCGCACAAAAGCAAAAAACTTAATTATAGACGCCTATCCATTTCCAACAAACATGAAACATGAAACAACAGTCCTGACCGCCACGACACCCCGCCCACCCGTCCGGTCCGTCAGGTCAGACCCGTCCGGTCCGTCAGGTCAGACACGTCCGGTCCGTCAGGTCAGACACGTCCGGTCCGTCAGGTCAGAATTGGTCTCGCGTCCTGCTGCAGCCTCTTGGCTAGTCTAGCGCGTTCCGGATTGACTGCCATCTCTATGCTTCACTCCGCTGAGGTGCGCCACCGTGCGCGGTGCCGTCACGGGTGACTCGAGGTATTCGAACCCACGGTCGGTGCTTGACCTTTAATGTCCTCTAGTGACCTTTATATTGACCAGAGTCCGAAATGTTTACAAATTCCGATTTGCTGGTATAATCGAGCGTTTTTGAAAAACTTATTTTGTGCAGTTTGCATCGTAGCCTTACTGTAGTTTTTGGTCTAAGAGTGCTCTGAATATTTTTGATAAGCAAGTCATTAGACGCAATGGTTCGAGATCTCTTCGATAGCGTTCCTGGGGCTGGATGTGATACCGAATTATAACGGTTACACGTCTACTGACGTCACCGAGTGTCTGATAAGAGATCGCACGGAGTGGATCTATCTCCTATTATGGCTTAGTCTACTGTGCAGCGATTGAAAAGCGCCACATATTGTGCTGTCTCTACTTGATCATGCGACCTGCTTCACGAGGGTGTCTAGTATTATGCTAGTCATGGGGTAAGGCGTGTCATTCGCCGAGCTTTTCTTCTTCTCAATATATAATCTCTGGCTTGATGAAAGGCGTGCCACATTTAAACAATTAAGCACCATTTTTTTGAGAAGTATATTGAATGTTATTTAAATCAGTATACAACTTACTATTGTTTGACAGTGTATGTGTGATATTTTACGCTGATATTCTAATGATGGGCCACATTGCAAATAACTGAGGTTCTGTCATGTTCCTGGGCCCATCAAAGCTTTAGTTTGGGGTGCGTAGTTATCACCAAGAGCGTTTCGCTAATCACGGTACCCAATCGACTGACATCGACGTGTTTTTTTTCTTTCTTTTTTCCTCTCGAAAGCGTTTATTTTCGATGACCTATGACAAGCAAATTATTATTTATATTCAAGTCGCGAGAAATGTCTGAAAACACTGTGCCATATCATTTGGCAGCTTAAAAGTTTTCTCTTTTGCTCAATAATGGCGTGATCACCCCCAATTGAAGAGCAAAAACTTTTGTGTTATGTTAAGTGACCTTTCGGATAAAAGTATTTTAATCATCTAAAGCAGCACTTGATTCATATTTTTCACTACAACCAGCATGTATTTGACAATTTTCAGAAAGGTGGGAATGTCTCTTAAAAAGCACACACCCGTCGGCCATCAGAGAGCACCCCAATTTGAATCCAGGGTCACACGCTCTATATTGGAGTCATTGAGCTACATCCCCACTGAAGCTGCCATTGAACTACGAAGATTGCATGGCTGCATAATTAATACGGGATGTGTGTCTTCGTGCTGTTGCCACAGACGGTGCTGTCGCTGCTGCTGCCGCAGCACACCTCACTCAAGAAGGAGGTGGAGGACAAGCTGGACGAGACCGTCATCAAACAGCAGGCTGAGGCCGGCATCCTGGGTGAGTTGTGGGAGATTATGGTGGGCGGCAGGCATCTGTGAGTGCTGACGCCACTCTTTGTTCTTGGAACGGCACGACTGTGTTGGTACGATGGGCCTTGTCCCATCGTTGAGTATAACTGCCCCAGTCCTGTCATTCAACCTATAGGCGCCTGTTCATATTCTATTTTCACACTCACACATTTTTGGTGAACGCCCCACGGGTTAGTTACATTTCGTGCATTCATTCGCGTCCTCGTGAGTTATCGATCGATTCCGTCCTCCCGGCTCTGATGTGCGCACTGACAGTGTCACTGACGCCCCCTGACATGTGATGTGACTCTGACGACGTGCTGCCGTGTGTGGCGCCGGCAGACTTCAGCGAGTACTCCGGGTTCGTGTTGTCCATCATGTCCCGGATCTGCGCGCCGGTGCGGGACGACACCATCAGGGAGCTGGGCCAGCGCAGCACCGTCGTCGACGTGTTCAGGGGCATCACAGAGGATGAGGACGGAGGCGACATACTCCAGCACCGTCGTCGACGTGTTCAGGGGCATCACAGAGATGAGGACGGAGGCGACATACTCCGTCCGCCGCACAGCCCGTACGCGTGTGGCTGCTGTAGTTACGCAGTGCTGGCCGGCTGCTGAGTGGAAGTCAACTGGTGCGTTGCTCGTTTTATTGAATCATCATATTCCAGATATCTTGTTGGATTTTGATTTGTGTGGAAAGTGTGTGTTTTTTTTTACTCAATGTTTTGTCAAAATAAATTTGTAAGTTAAACTGAATATTTAAATATAATGTCATAGCAATGCAAACTACATTGCGTTAAATGAAAAACTCGATGGATAAGGATATTTATGTAACTATGTGCTTTGCCTTGAATGCTATTTCAGGATTACATTGTTGGGCGCCATGTGACCTTCGTTGTCGGTCCGCCCTAAAACCCCAATCATCATCATCATCGGGATTACATTGTTTACTGTTATGCATGTATGCTCCGCTATACNTGCCCCGCTATGCCCCGCTATGCCCCGCTATGCCCCGCTATGCCCCGCTATGCCCCGCTATGCCCCGCTATACTCCGCTATACCCCGCTATGTTCCGCTATGTTCCGCTATACTCCGTTAGACTCCGCTATACTCCGCTAGACTCCGCTATACTGCTATACTGCTATGCGCCTGTATGTGTCCGCTCGAGGTGACACTATTAGACTGATGCAGCAGTGGTTCGGAATATTGCCGTTTGCCTGCGTGTTCCGGCCTGAGTTTGACTCTGACTCTGACTCTCTGTGGACTGTGACTCTGTCCTCAGACGCTGGAGCTGATGCGGATCGACATGGCCAACTTCGCCATCCAGCAGGTCCGACCTCACATCATAGCGCAGAGCGTCGAGTACGAGAAGACAAAGTTCGCCGAGTACCTGAAAACCACCAGCGGTTAGTAGATCACCACGACAGTCACTGGGTCACGGCACCAACAGTCAGCTGACACTGGGTCACGGCACCAACAGCAGCTGACACGTTTCTTACGCAAAAAATATATTCAGGAATAGTCATCATATTCGTTTTCAAAATCCAGGATCATAGCGAATCTGGGATCTATTTCCCGAGGATTGGATCTCGGAATACACTTTTTTTATTCAAGCTCCTGCATGTTCTAGGATCGCTTTGGTTCTGGGGTGCGGAGTGGAAAATTCTGACTATAGTTATGCATTTAGAAGGGGAAATTCAACGATAAAACGTATGTACTCTGCTTTATCAATATCGAAATACCCGCTCACCAGAATTATGTATTACCTATGCCAATTCGTACCTGTCTTTTCCTTCATAGGCTGTCCCTATCACTACATTCATAAATCAGTTTCATCCAACACATTTCCAAATAAGAAGTGGAAATTCAAAGAAAAACTCGACAAAAAGATGGAAAATGGTATCCATAGGGTGTGATTTCCTCACCCTAACGTAATGGTGATCGACGCTTACGTTTGTTCGTGACTTTGATTCAGGAATAAAGCATTGTTTTCCTTGTAAATGTATGATTACTAGGGAAGCTAATGTCAACGTAAAAAATTGCACATTATTGTGTAAACATACATTTTTCTTACCCTTATCGTAATATTTGTTTCGTAAACGTATGGCACCCCTCCGGGTGATTCACCTGATTCTCCTGTTAGCATCCCTTTCCGGTCAGCTATCCGTAGACAGTGGTCTGACAGCACGCGAGCCTAGTCATCACTGCGGTCACAGCTCTGCGTATTTTTTATCCTCGCGCTATCCGGCTGTGACCTTCCATCCGGCTCCAGCTGCACTGGTCAATTGGTAGCGTGATTTGCGGTTAAGCTGCGCTTCTTTGGGAATTTCCGGCCACGGCATACCCTCACCGCCGCATCCGCGTCACTTTAGCCGACTTACGTAAGCCACTTCACGGACACTGTGCCTCTCTTGTTGTTTGGCTCTTCGGCTTGACCTTCAGTGACCTTCATATATTGATATCTGATTCAAAGGATTATAGTGAACTCTAGAGCTAATGTATGGGGTAGGCTCGCCAACTTACAGACATTAGTTCGAAGCAGTTGATGTAGTACCATGAAATTGTCGTGATAATGCTTTAAAGTCGAACCACAAATGCTATAAATTATGTGGGAAGTTACTCCGATTGCAACGAATAGGCTTAATAGGACCTAGTTGAGCGTTCGTGGTCCTTAGAGATGTGATATCACGGCAAGTTGGATTGTTTTGTTTGCATTTTACGTTTTTAACATTTCCTTTTGTATGCTGTTTCCGCTCATGTTTTCCCCGCTGTTATGACACCTGTGATAAATACCTGTCATCAACAAGATAATAGCCTGAAATGGGACAACATCGATCTATGCTATTTGCATCCAGAAGTGTTAAATGCAAATTAGTTATCATTTGATTTTTAGCTGCTCATTCGGATACAATATCACGTACGCACTTAAGTGCTGCACGTTAACCCTCGCCCTACGGGGGAGGGGGGGGGGGCTGACAGGCCCTCTGATGTTTTTTCTTGAATAACTTTTTACATCTTGCCGGCGTATCTTGCTGAAATTTTCCGTAGCTGAGTTTTTAACAATTATACGCATCCTATCAAAATTAGACGTGTATGCGACTGTTATATCGTGACCTATGACCTTTTCGTCAGGGTCATGTCAGACCACAATGGGTCATTGACCTGACCCCAAAGGTCCAGGTCTGTCATGTCCTCCCCCCCCCCTCTTCCGTAGGGCGAAGGTGAGGAAAGAACGTTTTTTTAATGGAGTTAGCACTTGACTTTTGGAGAAGAGACAAATTTAAATGTAAATATACTCACATTAACCCTCGCCCGGGTAGGGCAAATTCACTGCGTGTCCGTGTAGGAGGGGTACGACCCCTCTGGCGTTTTGCCCCTAATTGAGTTAGAGCTTCGATTAAAAAACGAGTGTGTTGCTTGTGACGAGAGGAAGCCATTGACATATGATTTTAAGGTCCTGCGTCAATAGGTGATCTCTGAGGTCATGTCAAAAACCTAAATGTCCCAAATCGTAAATGTGTGAAAATTGAATACTGATTGAGCCAAAATGGTAAAAGAACATCTTAGTATTCCTAATACATGCCAAATTTGAAATCAGCGTCACAAAATGTCTTAAAAAACTCAAAATTCCCAAAACGTCAGGTCATCTGAGGTCAGTGACCTCGGTTGACCTTTGGAAGTGCATGACCTCAGTGAAACATATAATTATGTTAAATGGCTCCAAGATTTGAAATCAGCGTCACAAACTGTCCTAAAAGTGGCCAGAAGCAAAAAAAGTCATCGGAGGTCATCACTCGGAAACTGCACATGTAACAAGGATCGATACTACGGGACGCCAGTTTCGCCTGACATGACCTTGAGAAACAGGTCAATAGGTTACGGGTCATGCAAGGTTGTAAGTTCGAAATTATTTAGAGTATGTGTCAAATTGTTCAAAAGTAGGGTACTGAAAGTTTCATCGCGATCGGTTACTAACTACGTGAGTTATTTGGGAAAAACCGAGGGGTGGTATCCACCCTCTACCTGGGCGAGGGTTAAAGCATTCAAACGTCTCTAACCGAAGTTATTTCAATTTGAAAACGGGCAAGCGTTCCACGCTAAAAACAGCTATATCGGGAAGTATTTTTGCATTGTATGGTACTTGAATGCTTTTCCTGCTCGTTCTTGATATATGTTTATACCTCCTTCATATAATATTTTCAAATATAGATGCCCAATATCTCTGAAATATTTTCTTCCTTACGTTAGTATTGCTTTGCTTCAGCTCAAACGTCATTTGTCGATTCATAAGTGTTCTAAAATCGCTCTTCACTTAGGTCGCCCACACCCTTGGTATTTCGTAGAAACAAAGTATTTTTGGTGTCTCCCTTTCCTAATGCATGCAGTTTGTTTGCAGTATTTAAATATAACATTGCCTAAAAATGTCGAATTTATTTTTTATCTGACATTGGTCCACTTAAGCATAACTATCTCTTCAATTTAAGGGTACGGAAATTGGTCTTCACTTTGGTCGCCCATGCACTTGATTTTTCGTAGACACGATCTAAGAGTCACTGTCATTATTCAACGTTGAGCAGATTGAAACCAAACGTCAGATATGTCGCGCTCCCAATAGTGGAGAGACAACGCTGATCATGAACTCTGCAAAAAAATCATATGTGCTTTTCTACTTTCCTAAAAAAATGAGATTCGATTGATTTATAAGCATATATGTTGCAAAAAATGCAGAAAAAAAAACAAAGGGTCACTATTTCCCTTTAAGTAATCACTAATATTGTGGATGGACTGTGGCTGTGTTCTTGAGACCCCCCTTCAACCCCTGCCCATCACGCAGACGGTCTGCTGTGACCCGTACAGTGGACTGGTTCTGCAGCCGGCCTCTCTGCCCTCCTCAGACGGTCTGACTGGTGACCCCGATCAGTGCTGATGTTCTGAGCCGGCCCCTCATGCCACCTCCCTCAGACGGTCTGCTGTGACCCGTCAGTGGCTGTGTTCTAGCCGGCCCCTCTGCCCCTCCCTCAGACGTCTGCTGGTGACCCGTCAGTGGCTGATGTTCTGAAGCACGGACCCCTCTGCCCTCCTCAAAACGGTCTGCTGGTAGACCCGTCAGTGCTGTGTTCTGAGCCGGCCCTCTGCCCTCCCCTCAGACGGGCCTGCTGGTGACCGTAGTGGCTGTGTTCTGAGCCGGCCCCGCTGCCCCTCCCTCAGACGGTCTGCTGGTGACCCGTCAGTGGCTGTGTTCTGAGCCGGCCCCTCTGCCCCTCCCCTCAGACGGTCTGCTGGTGACCCGTCAGTGGCTGGAGCGGAACGTTCCCGCCGACGGTGAGCCGGCCACGCGGATACGCGACACCGTCAACGCCGCCTACCTCGAGTTCCTCGACTGGGACGAGAAGACCGCGGTGCCGGAGGTGAGCTTCAGCGTCCCCTGTGGCCTGCTTTGTCCGGTGTTCTCCCACCCTCTCTCTCTCTCTCTCTCTCCTCACTCCGCCTCTCCTGACCGACATACACCCTGGCTAGGGACGCTATGGGTGTAGAAACAACGCGGATGAAGCGTCCCCGAGCACAGGTAACTGATGCAGTCTTATGACACAGCTTGTCCTCTGGTGAGGATGTGAGGGTGGGGCAGGTGAGAGATGGCATCTGAGCTGTTGAACGGAGGGATGGGTGTGCCGTGTCCGCTTCAGTTGGCAGGAGGCTGAAGGTGACCTGTCTTCTGTGATCCCGGATCTCCCGTCTGATGATTCTGAGATGCTGAGACCAATTATCTGCAGCGCCGTTTGTGGTGAAATGTTTAGTGCTGTCAAGACGGGCGCAAATTGACCTTAGTTGTGGGTGCGCCCAAAAACCCCAATAAACAAACAAGTGCTGTCAAGAAGTGGTGAGGTGTCAATGTTCACAGTTTGTCTAGTGACATGTTTTCTCTTGCCAACTGCACTTTGGCCTGACCCATGATCGGGCATTTAAGTTGCCTAGCCTTTACCATACAACGTTGGTAAATACGATTAAGTACGTTTTTTGTTTACGGTACGATTAAGTACGGACGAGCTGCCCTGTACTTAATCGTAATTTGGCGTCAAAATTAAGCACGCACTATGGTTTACCTTGAACCGTTTCACTCCTCAACAGACGCTGGCGATGGACTGGCGGCGGCTGATGGAGCTGCGACTGGAGACGCAGCAGCTGATGACAGCTGCCGCAGCTCTACTGCTCACCTACAGCTCGACCGGCCACCCGCTGCAGGCCGTCACTGAGTTCCGGCGCACGCTCAAAGACAAGCTGATGGCCATCCTGGCCGGAGCCACCTCTACAGAGTGAGTGCTGCTGCTCTGGCCGGCGCAGCCCGGACAGATGCACCCTTATCTCGAGTGTTTTATAGGCAGGAACTGGAGAAGACCGTGGGTAGCCGGCAGAAATTTCGGAGTATGAAATATAGTGATAAAGTCGAAGTTAAAGTCCTCTTGTCTTTGTGTCATATTTTACAATATATCTGAAAGCACATTAAGCGACTGTACGGTGGACGTATATTCTATCGTCAATTCATGACATGTTGCATATATGTAAGAAAAGTGATTGCATATTTATTTTACAGCATTTTTACAGTTTCGAAGCTTCAACGCTTGGATTGGTTATTGTATCGTGTTTCTTGTTCAATTAAGTGCATGTTTCTTAATTGTGGCCATGAGGCACTGCTACAGCCATCTGATTCGTAGTCCGCGCTCACAGTGCTGTAATATCTCAGCTCAGATACAACTAAATGGCATGGACGTTGTCTTCTATGTATTAAAGTATGAACTGTGTGCTCTGTGAACAGGAAGCTGGCTGAGCTGCTGCCTAACGTGACATGAACTGTGTGTCTGTGTGCTCTGTGAACAGGAAGCTGGCCGGGCTGCTGCTAACCTGACATGAACTGTGGTGTTTCTGTGAACAGGAAGCTGGCCGAGCTGCCTGCCTACGTGACATGAACTGTTGCTCTGTGAACAGGAAGCTGGCCGAGCTGCTGCCTAACGTGACATGAACTGTGTGTTCTGTGAACACGCACAGTTCTGTGAACAGGAAGCTGGCCGAGCTGCTGCCTAACGTGACATGAACTGTGTGCTCTGTGAACAGGAAGCTGGCCGGGCTGCTGCCTAAACGTGACATGAACTAGTGTGTTCTTGTGAACAGGAAGCTGGCCGGGCTGCTGCCTAACGTGACCATGAACCTGTTGCTCTGTGAACAGGAAGCTGGCCGGGCTTGCTGCCTAACGTGACAGAACTGTGTGCTCCTGTTGAACAGGAAGCTGGCTGAGCTGCTGCCTAACGTGGACATGAACTGTGTGTTCTGTGAACAGGAAGCTGGGGCCGGGGCTGACTGCCTACGTGACATGAACCTGTGTGCTCCTGTGAACAGGAAGCTGGCCGGGCTGCTTGCCTAACGGTGCTGAACTGTGTGCTCTGTGAAGCAGGATGCTGGCCGGGCTGCTGCCTAACGGATGACATGAAACTGTGTGCTCTGTGAACAGGAAGCGTGGCCGCGCTGCTGCTAACGTGACATGAACTGTTGCTCCTGTGAACAGGAAGCTGGCCGAGCTGTCTGCCTAACGTGACATGAACTGTGTGTTCCTGTGAACACGCAGCAGTTCTGTGAACAGGAAGCTGGCCGAGCTGCTTGCCTAACGTGAATGAACTGTGTGTTCTGTGAACTAGGAAGCTGGCCGGGCTGCTGCCTAACGTGACATGAAACTGTGTGCTCTGTGAACAGGAAGCTGGCCGAGCTGCTGCCTAACGTGACATGAACTGTGTGTTCTTGTGAACAGGAAGCCTTGGCCGGGCTGCTGCCTACGTGAACATGAACTGTGTGCTCTGTGGAACAGGAAGCTGGCCGGGCGCTGCCTAACGTGAACATGAACTGTGTGCTCCGTGAACAGGAAGCTGTGCCGGGCTTGCTGCCTAACGTGACATGAACTGTGGTGTTCTGGTGAACAGGAAGCTGGCGGGCTGCTTGCTAACGTGACATGAAACTGTGGTGTTCCGTGAACAGGAAGCATGGCCCGAGCTGCTGGCCTAACGTTTGACATTGAACTGTGTGTTCTGTGAACCGCACAAGTTCTGTGAACAGGAAGCTGGGCCGAGCTGCTGCCTACTTGCTGAACTGTGTGCTCCGTGAACGGAAGCTGGCCGGGCTGCTTGGCCTAACGTGCAATGAACTGTGTGCTCTGTGAACAGGAAAGCTGGCGGGCTGCTGCCTAACGTGACATGACTGTGGGTGCTCTGTGAACAGGAAGCCTGGCTGAGCCTGCTTGCCTAACGTGACATGAACTGTGTGCTCCTTGGTGAACAGGAAGCTGGCGCGAGCTTGCTGCCTAACGTGACATGAACTGTGTGCTCTTGTGAACAGGAAGCTGGCCGGGCTGCTCCTAACGTGACCATGAACTGTGTGCTCTGTGAACAGGGAAGCTGGGCGAGCTTGCTGCCGTAACGGTGACATGAACTGTGGTGCTCCGTGAACAGAAGCTGGCCGGGCTGCGTGCCTAACGTGACATGAACTGTGGTGCCTCTGTGAACAGGAAGCTGGCGAGCTGCCTGCCTAACGTGAACTGAACTGTTGTGCTCCGTGAACAGGAAGCTGGCCCGGGCTGCTGCCTAACGGTGACATTGAACTGTGTGCTCTGTTGACAGGAAGCCTGGCCGAGCTGCTGCTTAACGTGACATGAACTGTGTGCTCCGTGAAACAGGAAGCTGGCCCGGGCTGCTGCCTAACGTGACATGAACTGTGGTGTTCGTGAACAGGAAGCTGGCCGAGCTGCTGGCCTAACGTTTTGACATGAACTGTGTGCTCCGTGGAACAGGAAGCTGGCGGGCTGCTGCCGTAACGTGACATGAACTGTGTGCTCTGTTGAACAGGAAGCTGGCCGAGCTGCTGCCCTACGTGACATGAACTGTGTGCTCTGTTGAACAGGAGCTGGCCGAGCTGCTGCCTAACGTGAACCTACACTGTGTGCTCTGTGAAAGGAAGCTGTCCGTTAGCTGCTGCCATAACGTGACATGAAACTGTGTGCTCTGTGAAAGGAGCCTGGCAGAGCTGCTGCCTAACGTGACATGGAACTGTTTGCTCTGTGAACAGGAAGCTGGCCGGGCCTGCTGCCTAACGTGACATGAACTGTGTGCTCCGTGAACAGGAAGCTGGCCGAGCTGCTGCCTAACGTGACTGCCCAGTGTGTTACGGAGGTTCGGGCCGGACTACAGACCCAGGGCCTGCCGCTGCCTTCTGACGAGCAGCTCAAACAAATGGCCGACATGCTGGACCAGCTGCGGGACCCCGCCCACGGACTGCGGGCGCTCATCAGTGAGTAACAACACCCACTTTGAGGACTGATGTTAATGTCTCCGGAGGTATTGATTGCATGTTTTCAGCCCAGTCCGACGTAAAACTTTGCCGAGTGAATTGTTGTATCAGTCACTGTTACCAATAGCTTTACAGTACCAACTATTGGTGCTGCTGGTATTTTTGTGGTCTGTGAAATTATACCTTAGTTCCCGGAATTCGGAACGCTGTCAACAGAAGCTTATGAGTCGATCGTGATTCAGACTCAGTGGCTTAACTAAAAACTTGTAGGTTTTCCCCCGGTTCGTAGGGATTAAGAAGCATTTTTACCATGGTTTTGTATAATCGCACGGATAATGATATTGCGAAAGGAAGATTGTGACATTTTCTCCTCCCCCGTTGTTTGAATTCATTGTTTGGAGTCTATGGCATTCGGTGTTGGTTATCCGGTTTGCATTGTTCTATTAATGTCGGGTCAGTGGAGAGTGGCGAAGTTATGTGTGACGTGATTTCTATGGAAGTGATACGTCATTCGATATGTCAATTAGTTGACCATTGGCTTGGTGATAATGCGTTACGTGACGCGTTAACGATAAATAAGGGATTTTCATTGTTATTTTTGCAACAATTTCTTTCGCCACCGTTATGGTAGAAAAGAGATGTGATCTAAATTTAAGAACAAAATATATAAGTATTGCCTAATTCAAGGCTGGAAGTTTGAAAAGTAAGTACTTGTGTGTTTCATGAAGATCATAGACAATATCATCCTCCCCACATATGTATTGTTTTGATTAAGTTCGGCATTTTTTTGGCTTCTTTGACGTTTCGATTCAATGCAAAACAAGCAAACTCGGTAACACCATAATTGGATTACCTGCGCCGAGAACGTTGACTATCGACAAATCGAAGCATACAAATGTCGTCGTAGGGGCCAAACTAATCCGCCAAATGCATCATGTTTTTATAAAATGTTAATTGGTTGAATACGGAAAACGGTTCAGATAAATATTACATCAGTGCATTGCAATATATTGCATAAAAGTGTGTTGAAAACTAATGGGGAAAGCTTCCAATTTATATTTTACCAAATGAGTCAATAACACTAAATAGGTCCCCGTTGAGGGCCAAACTTAACTGCCGA
This sequence comes from Semibalanus balanoides, assembly GCA_014673585.1. Lineage (NCBI taxonomy): Eukaryota > Metazoa > Arthropoda > Thecostraca > Balanomorpha > Balanidae > Semibalanus > Semibalanus balanoides. The sequence goes on along the minus strand of VOPJ01014602.1, from coordinate 16,457 downwards.
TTTCAGTGCACGTTTTTTCAAATGCTTATTGATCGTTAATATAACTTCGATACATCATCGCAGTAGATAGAGCGCAGGAAACATTTTGCGTATCTTCACGCTAAATAGCAATGCATAAGCAGGCTAATTTTAGATGAGACAGCGAATGCGTTACCAAGTACTTGCTAAGTACCGACCGTTAGAAGCGTGAAACGCATGTAAACTTTAACTTGAAATAATGTCGCCTAGGGACATTTTTATGCGAAATGCGTTTTGATTTACTTATAAGTTGAGTGCTTCTTCCCATTACAAGTGCTGACTCAATTTTTGTGGGAAAATGCCTTGATTTCCCTTTAACTTGATTTATATGTTAACCCATGAAAGCTGCAATGTGATTCATTTCTTGTGAGATCGTGAGTCGCAAATTGTGAGTGATTGCTCCGACTGTCCGACCGTCCAAATATTCGCAGTAGACAGATAGCGTAGAGGATGCACCCTCCCCCCCCAGCAAAACATCCAAACAGTGTCCATAGTGTATGCCGGATTGGCTAATTACCTGCGCGGTGGTCTCGGTACCTGTCGGTGACGAGCATTTAGCCACCTCATCACGTGGCTGAGCCGAGCAGAAGTCACAGTGTCCTCCCCCGCCTGTCCGCTAGTCTCCCGGACACTGAGAGTCGCTCGTCGTCATTCTGATCTATATGGATGGCCGGTGATGTCTGATGAGTAGTTGAGGTGCGCCTGTGACCGGCTGTGGTGAGGCGGCGGACGGTGACTCACTGGGTGGCGAACTGCTGCTCCTGCCCTCACCACGGGGCGTCGGCCGGGCCGGAGGAGGGAGTGTTGGCTGGCCGGGCCGGAGGAGGGGGTGTTGGCTGGCCGGGCCGGAGGAGGGNATCTGGTGACAGGTGTCATCAGGACTGCAGCTGATTCAGTCAGCCGAGTTCGGCCTCCGCTCGGAGGTGAAGAAGCCGGGCTGTGCGAAGCCGGGGTGACGGCTCAGCGCACCGCCCTGTCGGACAGACTCTCTGTAGGACGCCCTGTCGGACCCAGCGCTGGGCACTGTCCGAGCTGGCTCACCAATCCCCGCCACAAACCCAGCCGCGGCCACCTCTTTAGCTGTCGCCTCGTCGCGCCTCTGCTTGATTAAAACCGCCCCAGGCGTCAGCTCATTGACGCGGCTGCCGGCCCCGTCGCCTCTCTGCCTCCTCCGGGTCGGGGTGAAGCCTTACGAGGGCGGTCGGTGGCGGCGGGTCGGTCAGAAGCAGTCTCGGTCGGTCACACCACAGCTGTGTCGGGCACAGACCGCTGCTGCCGTCCGTAGCGCCGGTGGTGCTCCTGTGGTGCTCCTGTGGTGCTCTGGTGGTGCTCCTGTGGTGCTCTGGTGGTGCTCCTGTGGTGCTCCGGTGGTGCTCCTGTGGTGCTACTGTGGTGCTCTGGTGGTGCTCTGGTGGTGCTCTGGTGGTGCTCTGGTGGTGCTCCGGTGGTGCTCCGGTGGTGCTCCTGTGGTGCTCCTGTGGTGGCTCCTGTGGTGTGTCGTGGCCATGTGCGACACCAGTGGTGACGGGTGGAGTGAACTGCGCTGTGGTGACGCTGACGTGAGGAGCGTGGTGCCCTCTGGTGACGCTGACGGGTGGTGTCAGCTGCGGTGACGGGTGGTGTCAGCTGTCTGGTGACGGGTGGTGTCAGCTGTCGGGTGACGGTGACGGACAGTGCGTGTGACCTGACCTGACGGGACGGAGGCCGCCAGCCGCGCCCATGAACCCGCTCACCGTCTTGGCGTTCCAGCTAGGTAGGCACTCTGACAAAGCTGGCATGTTGGTGACGTGTGGGTTGGAAACTATTACTATTAATTCTGCTCACTAGTGGCTGGTCGTAAACGCTCTATGAGGACATTGGCCATTTCGGGCTGTGGTTACTGGTTATGCTCATATTGGCGTGGCCGGAACGGAGATACGTTGAAACACCTTTCGCCCCGAGTTTGGCGTGTCACGGGTGGAAAGTTCAGCGTGTCGGCCGCCAAGTTAGACGGGCCGAACTATTGATAATCTAAATCAAGCACGAAATATGGCCACTATCCATTTGGGTCGGCTGGCGCAGTCGATTTGTAATTTGCATCGATTGCCTCAAACTCGTGAGGTGGTGGCGCTGAGCTCCGGTTCCTTGTAATCAGGCAAGGCCATTATGTCGTTCCGTGGGATTCGGAGTAAACGTTGGGAAATGACCCTGTGAAGGTCCCATCCGGTGGGCGATCGCACGCCAAAAAGGTTTTGCTTATGTCGTGTGACTTCCGGCACCAGCAGGATGTTGCAGAAATGTTGGTCCGTTTGACCGAGGAAGTGGGAAAGCATGTAAAATATGTAGAACACCTTCCCTAAATGTGTTGATAGATTACTGGCCTTTCGTACAAGGTCTTCAGATAAATGTTTTAGTGGCCTTTGTTGATTGGAAAACATAATTAAGGCCTTACCGTGCTGAACTTGGCACGCAACGCCATCGTTCCCTTTTCCCGTCTATGGCCTCAACTAGTGTTGTTTTGTACGATAGAGGTGGTATTTTCAATGTTCCAGTGCGTAATGACTTATCAAATATATAGCTAAAACTTTTTTCCGTCGACATTTTGTTTTCTCGGGGTCATATGAAGAACATAATCAATTATACTCATCTGGTTTGATTTTCCTTAAATTAACAATATTCATGGCAATACTTATGGTGCATCCACCATTCATTAGAGTTATTCCCGTTTTATTAGTTTTCCATCGTGAATTTAGTTATCCCAAATGTCTGGTATATCGGTAACTGACAAATTTGCATTCACGAAGCGTTGTTGACACAACTAGCCCATGCAAAATATGCGCATAATCGTGGCGAAAAGTATTGACACTGTTCTTGATGGAGCCGTGACCTTGTTTTTCCTGGCCTCCTTTGCCTAATGCACTAGCCCTGGATCAGAATGTGGAAACATGATAGGTTTCTGGAATATTGTGCAGGCCTCGCTGACTTTTGCGGAGCTGACTGACCTGCGGCTGGTGACTGACGGCCGCCGGACTGCTCTCTCGCGTCTCCACACAGTGTGGCTGGCACAGGACGGTCCCCAGCTGGAGGTCATGTGACCTCTGATCTCGGTGACCTGACCTGTGACCTCCGTGTCCTGACCTGTAACCCCCTGTTTCCTGACCTTTGACCCCTGTGACCTGACATGTAACCCCCTGTGACCTGACATGTAACCCCCTGTTTCCTGACCTTTGACCCCTGTGACCTGACATGTAACCCCCTGTGACCTGACATGTAACCCCCTGTGACCTGACATGTAACCCCTTGTGACCTGACCTGTAACCCCTGTGACCTGACCTGTGCTCCCTGTGACCTGACCTGTGCTCCCTGTGACCTGACCTGTGCTCCCTGTGACCTGACCTGTGCTCCCTGTGACCTGACATGTGACTCCTGTGACGTGACCTGTGACCCCCCTGTTTCTTGAACTGTGCTCTCTGTGACCTGACCTGTGATCCCTGTTTTCTGACATGTGACCCTGTGACTCCTGTGACCTGACCTGTGACCTGACATGTGACCCTGTGACTCCTGTGACCTGACCTGTGCTCCCCCTCTCTCCACAGTGTCGTTGGCGCAGGACGGCCCGCAGCTGGAGATCCTGCCGACCGGCAGTGAGATCCGCCGTGACCTGGGCGTCACCGGCTTCTTCACATGTCGAGCCAGCCAGCAGAACGAGCTCATCAGCGATGTGGTCTGGGTCGACCCAAACGGAGACGAGGTACCAGATGAGAGGCAGAACCGGTAAGTTGGCGGAGGGGGATGGGGAGAGGAGGGATGGTGGGTCTAGCGGCGCTGTTTTGCCACAACGCGGCTCAGGGGAGGTTGATTTCGAAAGGGTGCGTTCGGATTGACGAAATGGTTTCTATGTTTAATGTTGATCGTTATATCATGGTTAGTTTATTGCGTATTTTGGTTTCCCGATTTTTTTTTAATGTTTCTCATCCATGTTGTGTTTAGAACAAGACTTATTTCCCATGACATAATATAATACGTAATACGTACGTGTTTTTTTTTTCTCTCGAAAAGTCCAAAAGCCTTGGTTAGTTAAAGCCATATAAAATGGGAGTTTTATTTTACTCTCTGAATACTTGAAACTCCCAACGTAATATTCCGAGAAACTCGCCTGTTTGCTTAATTGAATGTGATTTCACAAAATGTCATCTCGTTCTATAATATTACCCCAAATTTCGTCAGACCGAACGCACCCTGGCTCTTCTCGCTCTGTCCGTCAAGTGCTCCTTCCGTAAGACTTCTGTTCGTCTGAATGCGCCTGCTGTAGGCCGCCTCGCGCGAGAAGCGCATTTTCAGTCTTCGACGCAGTTACTTCGCCATATTATACAACCGCACTTTCCGTCTGTCTGTACGTGCGTAATGACACGCGTCTAACGCCACTTCTTCCTTTTCCAAGCCCTGGAACGCCGCCTCCCAGGTATGCCGCCTGCTCGCACGCCCCCCCCCCTCCCGATGAGTGTTGTAGCGGGCACGGGCCTCGCCCCCCTCCCGATGAGTGTTGTAGCGGGCACGGGCTGGGCCTCGCCCCCCCCCCCCTCCCGATGAGTGTTGTAGCGGGCACGGGCTGGGCCTCGCCCCCCTCCCGATGAGTGTTGTAGCGGGCACGGGCTGGGCCTCGCCCCCCCCTCCCGATGAGTGTTGTAGCGGGCACGGGCCTCGCGCCTCCGTCCCCGATGAGTGTTGTAGCGGGCACGGGCTGGGCCTCGCCCCCTCCCGATGAGTGTTGTAGCGGGTACGGGCTGGGCGTCGCCCCCCCCCCTCCCGATGAGTGTTGTAGTGGGCACGGGCTGGGCCTCGGGAGTGTAGGCACGGGTCGATAGTCATAGCGCGTGCAGTGTAGTCGCCGACATTCGACCGCCGCTGGCATGCTGGGTTCGGTCTGACGGACGACAGGCGGCTACTCCGGGGTTTCCTGAAACGCCCCGGGGATGGTTATGAAATGAAGCGGTCTTCGCACTTATCTGCGAGGACCGGGTACTTTGCACCAAAGATGAAAATGGATAAGTGCTTTCTACGATTTTTTTTATTTTTTATTTAACTTTGCAAATGCTCTTAACATAACGTTACACTTCTTCGATGATTTTTGAAGACAAGTATCTATCTAATATCTTGCAAAAATTCCTGCATCAGTCAGCCAATGGTTTTAATTTTGGGAAAATTCCATACGATAAAAGATAGACGCTCATTTTCCCTTACCGATGGGACTGTAGCAGTTCATTGCCGGTAATCAGAGGTTAACTCTCAAGTTTAAAGTCGAAGTCTGATGTCCTGTGGATGAGGGCGTTGGCGTGGGTTAACTCTACTCTGTCTCACACGGCACCTTTTGGTTGCGTAATAGTGACAGCGTAATAGTAAACAGTAGTAAAATAGTGTCGTCAAGGCTTGACTGCACCATACCAAGGCCAAAGTTTGTTTATAGCTTCATCGGTACTCCGGCCCGCCCAGAAAACCTTCACTAGCTGCCGCACTGCCCTCGGTGTTGTTATTTATGTGGTTTAAATGCTTGTTATAGGAAGAGCTGCATGGTTTATTTGGATGCAATGCTGATCAAATAAACTTGTGTTGTATGCACTGTAATGAAGCTCTTTGAATAAGTTGAAAAACGTTTATATTTATGGCAGCTCTTGGTCATTTTCTCCTATCACCGCATTCGCTTGCTTCTCACTGTTGTACATTCACTACTTCTCTCACCACCTGTGCCTCGAGTTCCTTTTTTATGGATGATTCATATAGTTTCATCTTTAACGAAAAAATACATTTATTTTTAGCAGTAGCGTGTCATTAAGTTCAAAGTTTGTTGAAAATAACATATTTGTCTTAATTTGAATATCGTTGAATAAGAACATCCTGCTATGAATAAATGGCGTTCTTTGTATACACTGTGATAAAGCTTCGATAAAGGCGAAGATAAGTTCCGTGCATTTGTCACATGCATGAGAGCTTCGACATGTTGCAACGAATTAAAATAGCACTCATCGATTATCTTATTTAGGAAACGGGTCTAAGACGCGTCGTTTCGCTCGAACCCGGCTCGATGCCTAGATTTGGCCAGATTTGCCTGGGGACGCTTGACCGGCGCGGTGACAAATACTCGCAGCGTTGGCTTCTGACAGATATTACCGGTCCACTGCCGCGTGTAATTGGGTGGCGATTTCATATCCGGCCACGTGGCGCGCCTGGCCGATGCATGTCATGTGGCGCCACGTGTTTGTGACGCCACGTGACGCCTGCCGGTGTCCGTCACGGCGGCACGTGCGCCAGATTGGTAACGAGTATGACACCGGTGGCCGTGTGGCTAGCGGAGATCCTGTCTGGATATGTCACGGATTCCCACGACTGAGCTGTGCGTGGCGAACTGTGGGAATCCGACGTGGATCTACGACAAAGCACGCATGAAGGAGCAACTGTAGTGTCGTCTTCTCCTGAAATGAATCAGTATGCAATTTGTTCTTAATTGTGCTTTCAATATTTTTGTGTGAATTTATGGTTGTTTATCCACGATCTTTTCAAAGGCTCAGCCTAGTCGCATTCGTCTCGTCCAATTTCGAAGGCTGGAATACATTTTCTCGGTAACTGGCTTTCATCCCGTACGGATAACATGTTCAATAATAGATGAGCTGTGTTCTCGTCAGTTGGTTATCCTGCTGTTATAAATAATGGAGCTCCATACATGGGCGGATCCAGGGCGGGGCACGCGGCCACGCCCCTCCCCAAACCACCCAAATTCGGCGCAAATTTGATACATTTCCTGAGATAATAGGAAAACTAAGCAACTTTTACAAGGAAGTTTTGTTTGTAATCAGTTACTGATACATACACAAGCGAAATCCGATGAGTTTTCATAATTGTGCGAGACTTCTGGGGTTTACCCCCCTCCCCCCGAAACTGACCTAAACCACCCGTTCTGGATCCGCATATGGCTCCGTAAAACCCGTGGTTTAAGATCAGACGGTGAGCAGGTTTTTGGGGTAAATGACTCGCTAGCATTTGTAGTAGTACATTAGCTGTAGTAACCTTTGCGGAAATTGTTCATTCATCAATGGTGATCGTTTCCGACCGTGATGACCTTGACCTCAGTTTGTGCTATTTGTGCTCATTTAGCTGTCGTTTCCATTCTTTGGCTAATGGCTTATCAATGTAGATTGCAGACTGCACGGACGTTAGTTTTACTAAGGACTGTAACAGCAGCAAACATGATCAGCATTCTGAGCGGTACCGTTTTGTTTAATATGCAGAAGGCGACGGGCTTTGGCCCGCGGGCGGAATATGAATGCTGGCTTGATGCATAATGCATATTTACTATCTGTGTTGGCGCCTAAGAAAACAGACTTTCGATTTTAGCCTTTTCGGCTCTACCTTTAAAAGCGAATGTTACTATTGTTATCGCAAGTCACCTCGATTTTAGCCTTTTCGGCTCTACCTTTAAAAGCGAATGTTACTATTGTTATCGCAAGTCACCATTCGTGTGATCGGATCGACCAGTGTCTTCAAAATTGGATTAGTTCGTGTTTTCTTTCAGTAAACATCGAATAGCTCCCAGTCGTAAACTCGTCCGTTTTTCTTAATGGGAATGTTTCACTTCTCTGAAAGTTGCCCAATGTACGCCGCTTGTGGTGCAAAATATGAAGTAATTGACTGCCCGAACCACGATTCTGACATTGTTTCTCCAAACAGTGCTCAATTTCTAGAAAAACACAGTTTTAGTATTTGGCTGATAACGTTTCTATAAGGAAATTACTTTGGAAAAATAAAAAACCTTCACGCTGCAATATTATGACTAGCGTATCGAGTTAATGTATAGCCAAATTAAAACAAAGTCTCTGTTCATCAACTATTTGATAAAAAGGGATGAACCGCATCGGCCTTAAAGAGGCTACCCTAATACAGCTAGGGCCTTATTTTTTCAATGTCAAAACCAAACTCAAATTTACTTTCGATTAGACCTCTGTGGGTGTTTTAAACTTATACAATACTTAATTTCAATGGAAATCCAACAACTTGGCCATCTCAACTCAAATCTTATGTTAATGTGAAACATTCCCTTTAATGCATTTGTCAATATGAATATATTCGTATCCATACATTGTACAATGTACACCCCTTCCGATATATGGATTTGGTGACGCCCCTTCTTACCTCATGCTTTGTCTCATACCCGTTTGGCATGGCATGACTGTGAACCAAAGGTACCACACCCATTGTTCCTGCTTCCGTGGGGCCTCTGACCTCCAAGTTGCTCCAACTGCAACTTCTCCGTGTTATAGGATACGACTGGAGCAAGTTGGACGGAGCAACTTGTAGGAGGTTAGAGGTGCGACGGGAACAGGTCCATTATTGACCCTTTTCAATCACCTGACCTGAGCTGACCTGACCCGGGGCCGTGCTTCAGGGTGTACTCTGCGGCAACATCGTCGGGCAAAGGCCGGGAGCTCTTCGTCACAAACATCACCGAGCACGACTCGGGCACCTACACCTGCAAGGCCCGCTTCGGCAACCAGGAGATCACCAAGTCGTTCTCACTGCTCGTCTACAGTAAGTCTAAGAGCCGTGTCGTACTTGTCATGATCCTTGCGTTTTCAGGACCCATTAGCTCACTTCGCAGCGATAAGAAAATCGGCGGACCTTGCTACGTGTTAGCTCATAAAAGGAAGTTTATCGTAAGCTCTGGAATCTGCAACCCTTGGCAGCTTGTATTTAACAACTGCCATCCATGCCTTTGGCTTTCATGGCGTTTTCTCAAAAATGATAATATATGCGTAGCAAGATTTGGTTGATTTTGTTACAACTTTTGCTCTCTGGAACTCATGTCAGCTGCTGCCCTCAAAACCCGTCTATCTCTCTCTCCACCCTGTGCGGTGGCGCCCTCAGGGGCCGGCTGCATCCGTCAGTGCCTGCACGAAAGGCTGCACTGACTTCGGCCGCAACAGGGCTGGTTATGGGGCCTGATTACACTATATGTTCCATCACCGCAGCGCTCAGCATTCCACCGCCCCGGTGATAACCGTGAATGTCGGCCCCAGGGCGTGACTAGAACCAGAACCAGAACCAGAACCGGACCAGGGACCGTGGCAGGATGGAGGGGGGGGGGGTGCTGCACCTGCGCGGCGGCTGCCCGGCGTGTGTAGTAAAGGTACCGCAAATCGCCTGAGGTGTCGGCGCACCCTAACACCTCAATAAGCAAACAAAAGGTATGTAGCAGGGCGGCGCTGCTGGTGCTCCGGGCTCCACCTCAATCCACCGGCGCCGCTGACCCGGAGGAACACTTCTACTCGGTGCTGGACCAAGAAGCGTGCCGCTGGTTTGTGTTGGACTGGAGGAAGGCGCTCTGAGTGACTGCCGGGCCGGGTCGACGGTCGTCGCTCGCGTGGCAGGCGCGGTCGTCGCTCGCGTGGCAGGCGCGGTCGTCGCTCGCGTGGCAGGCGCGGTCGTCGCTCGCGTGGCAGAGGCGGTCGTCGCTCGCGTGGCAGACGCGGTCGTCGCTCGCGTGGCAGAGGCGGTCGTCGCTCTCGTGGCAGGCGCGGTCGTCGCTCGCGTGGCAGGCGCGGGCGTCGATCTGTAGAACGGCTGCCCCGGTCATCGTTCTGTGGTATCGGCCTCTCGCCGGTCGCTCGTCGGCCTGCGTCCTGTCGGAAGACTCAGCGAATCTGTACGTCATTGTCGGTCGCTGACCGGTTCCGGACACGAGTTTCTGTCTAAGTGGCTGCGGAACAGACATATGTGTCATGTGTCGGACAAAACGCAGGCTTTCTGGGAAGCCTGCTCGGGACCGCGAGTTTTCAGAATGAGATTGCTCTGAACTGGAAGCGGCTGATTCGGGCGATTTATTCGAGCTGACAGAAAGCCATGTATCTCGGATGTGTTGCAGTCGTGTTACTGGGTCGTAGCATGTGGGCTTTTGCGACGTTTCTTCCTGAAGTTAAAATGCATTTATAATTGGCTTCAATTGCAGCATGAATTTAAGCATAGCCTCAGTTACATTATAAATGAGTGCTCGGGAAGCATGACGTGTCACAGACGAAATACAAGGAACTTATTTGGTAATAAATGTGTTCACTTCGCTTAAATGTAGAGCGACGTTAATGTTAATAAACTTGATTTTACTGTATTGTGCCGTGAATACGTCGTGAAATGCTATGCAACGTTAATGAGCCTGAGATCATCACCCAATCCTAACAGATTCAGACTCGATCACTAGCTTTTTAGTGTTTCACGGCGCGTCAACCGCTAATCCTATTCTGCGACCGCCAATTGAATCACTGGGCGAAAGAAGAGCTTCGATAAACCCCGTCCCCTTCAGTTCGATCGAAACCTAAAGCCACTCAGCAAGAGCCCCGCCTCCGCGTTCGAACCGGATGAGGGGACGGGGGTTCGCTGGCCGCCCGTGAAGGGGACGTCGGTGATCCCGGAAAGCGCGGCCCTCTCGGCTGATATGAAGGCTCCTTCCACGGTGATCATCGCCGTCCGGTCATTGTCAGTCGTGATTGATTGGTGCCGCAATATTGGTGTGCGTCACCAGTGTCGCGACGGGGAGCTGCGGGGACGCTGGCAGGAGTCGGGACAGCACCGCAGGGCTCTGAGGGGTGCAGCAGGGACGGGGGTAGCAGCGGTGGCCGGAGTCGGGATGGTGCCGGAAGGCTCAGATGGGTACAGAGCACGGGGGGATGTCGGTAGGGGTCGGGGACGGCGCCGCAGGGCTCTGAGGGGTGCAGCAGGACGGGGTAGAGGTCGGGGACGACGCCGCAGGGCTCTGAGGGTTTTTTGCAGGCAGGGACGGGGTAGAGTCGGGGGAACGACCCGCAGGGCTCTGAGGGTGCAGCAGGACGGGGGTAGAGGTCGGGGGACGACGCCGCAGGGTCTGAGGATTTGCAAGTAGGGCTGGGGTAGAGACGGGGAGGACTCTGAGGGGCACAGACTGAGACAGGGGAGTCGTGTCGATGGGAGCGGAGCACGTGCAGAGGACTGATGGCTCTGGAGACGATTAAATTCGCGAACGGCGTTTCCGCCTATTAGTCGGGCCCCGAATTGAGTGCGGCATCTGATGTGGCCACTGGCTGGGGGGGTCCGACGAGTGATCCATCACGGGATGTGACGGCCGCCGCCGGCGCCCGCCCGTGACTGTCACACACCACGTACGGTCATGTCCGGAATTCACGTGACGGCCGGTGCGTGACGGAGGCGCAAACAAGAGAGACAGCGGACCGGCGACTGGTGCTTCGTCAAAAACACCACCGCGAGATAGTGGAGAGTTTGGTGAACGTTAGGTTCGGGCGCAGAATGGATGACTTTATACATACTACCATGTTTAAAATTTCAGAGAAATGGTGGAAAATACCACCTAACAAAATATATTCTCATCTGTGTTTCATCTGTGATCCTTTTTCTCATTTCATTAAAACAACGATTGGAAATAAAAATATGCCTCGCGACATTACCCAAAATGGTTGCGTACGGCGGGTCAGTGTCCCACTGTCAGTGGGACAACTTCAGGATACAAATATCGTTAGCATTCATCAATGCAATCACCTGAAGTTATGTTTAACAAATTAGTTAAACTGTAAGGCCTGGGCTGAAGAAAGGAAGCTAAGATCAAGTTGTTTTACATTTCAGTAACGATACAATACTTCTGCTTTCTTGGACCCCATTTATCAAAAACAACACAAAATCTACCCTGGCTGGGCACCTACCTCCTCTAGACCACCAAAATTAATTGCATTTGCTAAAGGCATTACAAAAAGCTCTTCATATACATTTTTCATACAACAGCAGGAAATCACGCAAATTGCGGATTGTTGTATCGAATCAGCTGCGCATCATATGTCTCAATAGATTTCATCCCGGAAGCGAAATTCCTCCCCGAAAGATTGAGAATTAACCACCCAACGCCACCCCAAAATGCCACCCAAATGAACCGGCTCATTACGAGTCGTAGCCTCAGGATGATCAAAATAAATACCGTTCCAGGTATGGTTCGCCATAGTTTGGGCCTTGTGTCTATACATGAGTTTTTAGCAAAAAAATATTGTGTCTACTGTTAAATTATTGCATTCAAAAATGCCTTCAAAATGATGACCCGATTTCAGCGAACTTGACTACAACACCTTCTGTTGCAAAAGTCGCGGCTTAAAAAATAAGTACCCCCGTTAAAATGTGGTTCAAAATTTGGTTAATGCGCAAAGAATGGTTCATTATCTCATGCATGGGTTCACAGTACTTTGAATTCACGAGCAATAATATTTTTGCATCGCCGTTGCACTCTCCCGGGGATTCAACGCAAAAATGGGTGTGATGCCCCCACCGCCTAGCACACCCTACTGCAACCTCCCTTATTTTCTCCTAGACCGAGTCATTCTCAGTTACTGATACGGAGTATGTTGTTTGGCTATCATTTCTTGAACAAGGTCATGGAAATTTTGAACAGAAAACTAGCATTTAAGAGAAGTTATGTATTGTTGGAAGTGCAGCGATCGCGCGAGGGATGAGAATTGAGATAAGAGTAAAAAAGCGGCCCGGCAACATTCCATAAAACATTCGATTTAGAAGCATCGTACTGTTTCCGGGTCCGTCCATGGACCATGACCTTGCGGGCTGTCGTGTTTTTGTCTATTGTTGTTTGGCGACTTGTTTGATGGTGTTATCTTGGTGGTTGATGTATGAGCAAGTATGCAGTATTTGGTGAAGTTGTAATGCCCATGTTGATTTCACCCAGGTATGTGTATCGTATCAAACTTGACATTAGAGTTTGAGAGGTTCTATATAACCACCAATACTTTTACCAATAGTATTAGTTCAATACATATATTTGATTTTAAATTATATTCATTGAACCATTTTAATTTGGAACTGGGCATAGGCCTAAGCCATCATATTTTGCGCCTTTAGATTGAGGCTCAATGGCTATGGCTACTATGCACCATACTCCATAGTGATAAAATCGGTTAGGATGCAGTAATCACTAATCATGAACACTTCAAACTTCCTATCGTTTGGACTTTCCATGCTGTTCAGCAAGTTAAACATTGAAAACTAAGGTTAGGCATCAGACCTTCCCCAGGGGCAGCATTGTCGCATCCTGATAGCATGAAATGCCAAGATTGGATGAATGGGATAAGGCAATTTTTTCCATTACCATGTTGAAAATTAAGAAATTTAATCATAGCAGGGTATTGCCACAGGGGCGGGAGGTCCAGGTTACCCCAGGACACATCCACTTTTGATTGGGTGCCTTCGCACCCATCAAAAGTAAGTCTTCTCTGGTTTAAAGAGTTCACTCTAAAAAATCACAACAATAGCTCCAAGAAAAATCATATTCTGCCCTTGTATTGAAATCCATTGGGGTTCATTGGGTTTGCAACCAGACATGTGTCAGGGATCTGGGATCAGCTAGATCTGGATCTATGATGTCCTTTTTCTCAACATCCCAGCTAAAATATATGTTGATAATATTAATTTAATTTTCCTTGCATTAATGCATCATATCCACAGTAGCAAACATCAACATTCACAAATCCCCGTGTGTGAAAAATATAAATAATCTATCTTGTCAAGTTGTAATGCAGAGATGTGGACCTTTCACCTTGTCATAACAGGACCAAACCAATAAATTTACATGACCAACATGACCATTGTAATATGTTAATCTATCCTAAGTAGCAGGTTGCTGGTGGTGAGACGTTAACCTGGAGACATGACACAGGACCAGGACGGTCACCAGCAGGCCAGGAAGTTGAGATTCAGGATCCAGGCATCATCCAGACTATCGGCTTGAGCCTGAGAAACTGGACAGATCTTCTGAAATCCAAAATATTTTGTATGGTTCAAAAACAGGTGCAATGATATAAAACATATATGGCACATGTCACAATAAAAACGGTGTTATTTAAGTTCTATCCCTCTAAAAAAAAGTTTTTTTTTTACATGGATATTCTCATCTTTTTGAAGAAATCTTTCATCTGCACACCCGAACCAAAAAACAATTTTTAAACACTGATACTCACTGTTTAATATGTACCCACGCAAATGTGCTTTGTCCCTCTGTGGGATGTCGAAATAAATTGAATGATTGATTGATTGATTAAGTGTGGAGAAACCTCCAATGATTTGGTTGTGAAGACCTTGGCGTTGATTACTTCGATGAAGTGTCTGATAGCGTATACCAATGGCTGGATGTTTGATTACTTGTACCCGGACTTCCTTCGTAAGGCAGTTTTCGTCACAGTTGATACAATGAGTGTAATCTCTCGTGTCGAGAGCGTCAGCTGTGCTGACAACTTATTCAGACACGACTTCCGCTCCACGTCCGGTTTACGAATCTCACAACGCCGTCAAATTGCGAGAAACTACCGCCCAACTGTCTTCGCCTTCCAACTGTCGCGCCGTTTGGCTGAGCACCCCCCACTCTGCATACATTCATTATTCACCACGCCGTCCGCCTGACGCGTAACTTGGAAACCGCCCCGCGTCTACTGGATGAAAACAGTGGCGGTCACAATCACCATGCCACCGCCCGGGACCCACCACTCGACCAGCGTATTTACAACACTACGGCCGGCCTGCAGGACGGTGTTTGGTTTTGTGACCGCTCCGGCGATTGGTTGCCTGCTCGACGAATGTACTGCGAGCTGTCCCGGCTCGAGCCGCCGCAGCTCTGTATTTACTGTCACACCGCGGTGCTAGATGATAACAAAGCTCAGCCGGCGCTGCCTTGGTCTAGTTAACTAGAGCGGTGCCGTGGCTCGACTCAAGTGCAGGGTGTTTGTTTGCCGTTCCGGCCGTGGTCCAGTTTGAAGTTTATGATGGACGCAAGGTCGCCTCAGAGGCGTCTCTCGTGTTAGGTCGCTCGGTCCGCTTCGTGCCGGCGCTGCGCCAGAGAGAATGCGGCACGAGTGGCTCAACGTCGACTCATGCAGCATAGCTACTAAGCAGGTGACTAGGACTAAGCAGGTGACTAGGTGTATCACTGCGTCCTTTCGTGCTGGTACGAGCAGGGCCGCAGAGTTTCCCCGAATGCGGCAAATTGGCGCAGTGAGCCTGAAACGAGCCACTTCGCTGAGGAGGCTAACGAGTAACGGCTAACGAGCGGCGACCTTTTGTCGAAATCAAATGTCGCGTCTCTGGCGGAATGTCACGCGGCGAGACCAAGTTTGCATCGTCTCGCTCATCTCGTCTCTTACGTTACACACTGCCCAGTCTCGTTTCTTGTCCCATTAACGTTCCGTCTCTCGCCGTTCCTTCTCATTCTGTCCATTCGTGTCCCAGTTTCTCTTCGTTTTGTCCCGTCTCGCCCCGGTTTTTCTCCTCCATCTCGTCCCGCCCCCTGTGTTGGTGCTGGCTGATGGTGTCTGGGACTGCCATGTTTGTGCCGGCTGTCGCTGAGTAGTCTCTCTCTCTCTCTCTCTCTCTCTCTCTCTCTCTCTCTCTCTCTCTCTCTCTCTCTCTCTCTCTCTCTCTCTCTCTCGCTCTCCGCTCTCCGCTCTCCGCTCTCCGCTCGCTTGGTGATGTCCTGAGAGCTCGCTGACCACACTGCCGGAGATGGATTGCTGTTTGCCGTCCCCCGCTATCTTCTGCCGTGGTCGGCTGACAGGAGATTTCCAGCGAGGGAAATTGGTAACACTGGCTTGGTAACAATATCTATTGAATGAAAGTCCAACCTTTCTATGTATGTACAAATCGTACAACTAGTTGACCTAAGATTACCAAGATTGGAATATTGTCTACGTTTTTACCAAAGTTAAAAATACTGTAAGGTCTACATAGGATTTGTGTATCACATGGTGAAGTGACCTTTGACACAAGCAGAGCGGCGGGCGGCCGCACCCTCCCGCCGCAAGAGGCGCGTCGGACGATACATGGCCCGCCGGCGAGTCGCGCCAGTTTGCGTGTGCGTGCTCGCGGCGACGCACGCCCACGCAGTGATTCGTCCTGCTGCTGTGAATAACCGATATAGATCTGTGGCTATGAAATCCCGAGATATAGCTGTGACTTACCGCATGTATGCCGTCATTATTCTCATTCCGTGAACAGAGCTGCGTATGTTGTGAACCATTTATTCTTATAACATTTATATTTTCGCTCGGACGTGAGGAACGACCTTCCGTCAATAACGCAGAAAGTGGGCAGCGCCGCTGAATACTGAAACTGACCGCCTGTGGTCACTGCCCGTGCGATCCATCTCCCAGGACCGGTGTGGGGGAGTCTGACGGTGCTCTGGGCTCCCCTGGCGCGCGTCACGCCGGCTCGCTGTCGGCTGGTCAGTCCCTCCGGCAGCCATCGACCACGATCGGCCCAGAATGCAGCATTCGTCCTCGTCATAGAAGGTGGCAGACTGACGACAAACTGTCGCACCTTGCTCAGGCTAGGCGGTCTGTCGGTCATTGCAGGGGATGTTGATGGTCGCGATCATCAGTTGAGGTATGCCC
>VOPJ01014601.1:10000-20742 GCA_014673585.1 Semibalanus balanoides | reverse complement strand
CACGATGGCTTATTTTGCGCGAAATGTTTTAAAACATTTTGAAATAATTTACAAATGTTTTAGTTGTAGCCGTCTTCACGATGGACTAATTTGCGAAGAAATATCTTTAACCCTCGCCCTACGGTCCCGTAGGACGAGGGTTAAAATATTTTTCGCCAAATTAGTCCGATCGTGAAAGCGGCTACTACTAAAACATTTTGAAAACATTTCGAGCAAAATAATCCATCGTGAAAACGGTTTATTTCTCAGATTTCAATAAAATTGAATCTTAGTGGGTTATCTGAACCGTAGATTTAAGCCTGTGGCATGTTTTCAGCCTTCGTCCGTCAAACGGTTTTTGAGTTATAGTCTCAGGCATTATTGCAATTTCGCTCGAACCTTTTTACTTTCAGCGGATGGATATATCCCATCTAAACTATGGGAGTCACATAAACCTTATATATCATAGGAATCATAATAAACCATAGATTAATGTGATATCGTTTTTTTTTGCAAATTATCAAAAATTTTGAAATTTATTAAACGCGATTTTAAAGTAAAATGCTATTTTGTATAATGTGACCACTAAAAATTGTTATGTTTCTTCTTTGCCAGCATTGACTTCAATATATGAGCCTTCGATAGTAAAAATATTGGAGATAGATCAA
This sequence comes from Semibalanus balanoides, assembly GCA_014673585.1. Lineage (NCBI taxonomy): Eukaryota > Metazoa > Arthropoda > Thecostraca > Balanomorpha > Balanidae > Semibalanus > Semibalanus balanoides. The sequence goes on along the minus strand of VOPJ01014601.1, from coordinate 20,095 downwards.
TTTTCGGTAAGTTTTTGTATTTAATATTTTTGAATTGATAAAAATAATGGTCACCAGCACGTAAGTAATAATAACTTTGCACGGAAGTGTGTTAGAAAGCTTAACTGAACAGCATTATATTGGCCTCGTCGAGCTGCATTTGATGACACGATGACACATAATATGACATCTGCAGGTCACTCCTTGACTTCAAGGTCATGTGACTTGAAGGTCACCCTGTTGCAGCCCAATGTCAGATCGACCCAAACATAACATTATGTTTATCATAGTTCGATGAAAATATGTTTTTGGGGATTATCTGGGACCGGTAGATTCACGCTGTTAAATTTTCTTCACCGTCTGTTGAAGTAGTTTTTCGGGTTATAAAGCTTAGGCATATGTTTTCGATGTTCGCAAAAAATCGCAAAACCTCGATTTTTTCAGTGTGCAAAATATCCCGTCTCAATAATATGAGTAATATAAACCTATATATCATACCAGTCATCATAAATTAATAGATTAATGTGATATAATGTTTTTTATTATAAATTTTTGGACATTTTGAAAACGCGTTTCTAAGTAAAATCATACTTTTGTGACCTTGAGGTCAAGGTGCAACCTGCCAGGGGTTTCATGTTATGCATCATTCAGTACAGCTCGAACGAGGCAAATATAATACTTGTTCGGTTACGCTGTTAACGTGCAAAGTTATTATCAGATACGTGCTGGTGACCATTATTTTTCCATAAATTCAAAAAATAAAAATATAAATATTTAGAAAAAAGATATATCTCTAATAATTTGCACTAACGAAGGCTTATATATTGAAGTCAATGCAGGCAAAGAAAAAACATCGTAGTTTCTTAGCGGCCAACATAAGGAAAAAAATGTGATTTTACTTAAAATCGTGTTAAAAAAAAAAAATTTGGGAATTTAAAAAAATACTATATTACATAAATATATGATTTATGAGGATGCTTATGATAAACGGGTTTAAAGTGACTCCTTTTAATTTATATGGAAGATATCGTCCGCTGAAAATTGAAGGTTTGAGCAAAATCGAATAATGCCTGAGGCTATAACTCGAAAACCAATTTGACGGGTGGAGCTGAAAATTTGCACAAGCGTAAATCTACGGCCCAGATAACTTCCTAAACGCAGTCTAATCGAAATTCCGAGATGTAGGATGTTATGGCTTGGGGCATTCCATGTCAGGTGGACCAAGCCATAAACACCCCACTAAACATAACATTGTATGTACAGGTACAGGTGCGAAAGCTACAGTAGCTGACAGCACTTACCAGTAACTACAGGATAATGACGCTAAGACTTAGCAGCGCACAGCAGGCCATTACACCTCCAGCTAGCCTTACAGATAACTGATATATCCGTCGATGGCACGATGTGCAACTGCCGGAGATAGCCCAGCACCGAAACGTACCCCGATCAGAGTTCGTCATGATCCTCCCAACCCCCAGCCCAGACCGGCCCAGCCCAGGTCCATGGACACCAAGCCCAGGCCCAGACAAGGCCCAGTCAAATTCATAATATTGAGGAACATGCACCCGGTCCGGCCCATTCAGATTAAACATATGATTATTTCACAAAATTTGTAATCATTATCCTAGCATATTTACTTGTTTACTATAAATGGGAAATAATAGCACTCACCCGCGTGTAAAAAAATTGTGAGCACTGAGCTCTGACCTGGCTTGCGCGGCGCGCGCATTATTTCAACATTTTCAGCCCAGGCCCGTCCAAAGCCGAGGAATTTCCTTAAAGTTGAGGCCCAGCCCAGGCCCAGCCCAGGCCTAGCCCAGGCCCAGCCCAGGCCCAGCCCTGGCCCAGCCCAGGCCCAGCCCAGGTCCAGCCCAGGCCTGCAGCCCGTGGTCCATGGGCCAGCCCGGCCCATGACGAACTCTGACCCTGATTGGGACGGCCGAAGGTCTCCTGCTCGCCTGCCGCCTCCTCCTTCCGGACCTTGTCGCCAGGTGCACTCGTCCCGACCTCGTCCGAGTGCACGCGCGCCAGGAAGTGCTCGCTTCACCTTCTACCTGTCCCATTGGGACTGTGTGCCATTTGTATTGGACTTGTAATTGATCTATCCATGATAGCCAACGTTCAGTGCTAACAACACACGGAAACTATTTACAATGGAGAGTGTCCGTCTCCAATATTATTAGACACACCTTTGCTTAAAAAAACTTAAAAATAATGCAATATTTCACTTCGAAGGCAACAAATATAAGAACTGCAAGAATTATAACCCTTGAGCAGGGCCAGCAGGATATATGTATATAACATCTTAGCGGGTGGTTAAACGGTTTTGTTTATATCCTATGTCGTATAGATTCCTAGCAGACGGGAGACTCATAAGCAAACGTGCCAGTATCTATGTAGATGCATTCTAGGACATTCTAGATATTATATTAACTAGGAGCTCAGATACCAGATTACTAGAGTCTATTGAGTGATGTTGTATCTGATATTGAATTACCATGCATGTTAACTGCACCGGTATGCTCCCATGTAATGTCGAGGTCAGGCAAGTGTATTTGTAGCTCGTGCCCATGGGTCAGTCAGTCATCCCAAATTTAAGACGTTGGTCGGAGGTTGTGAAGCGAGTGCCCGATGAAGCGGAAGGAAGTCGCTGAACACTCGATAAAAGTCATTACATTTGCGACTGCGATGTCGGTCGATATGCATGAATGAGTGAATTGGTGCTGTTTCTTTGAAGACGTAATCTGTATAGTGTATACTGAATAGTGCCCGCCAGTCATAGGCATTACGCAATTGTACGACAGTTATCTATGGCACATCATAAGCCTTACATTCCATCAGCCCGACAATCATATTCTAACTTAACAACGGAATGCTTTCTGCCTCATTCGTAAAAGTCTAATTAGTGCGTCATACGTGCAGCCACGGACGGTGGACGAAAAGGGCGTCATGCAATCAACGTGGTTTATAAGTCTATGAAATCTAGTCAAAAGCACTCTCCGATTACTCGACTTTCAACAACCCTGAATGAATTATCTATGTTGACCTTATGGAGAAAACAATAGGAATATGTATGTAAAACATACATGTTTTCCATTTTTATCAGATGTAAACAAGAGGAGCTGGAAAAAACTGGTCCAGAATGGAAACACTTGGCATGAATCGTCAAGCCTGAACATGAAATACCTGTGATTGACAAATATATCGGGAAGGCACGTTTACCAGTGACGCGTCCTCGCCCAGCGTTAGATGTCGTCCAAAACCAGTGCCAGCGCCTGCCGCAGATCCATACGCCTGTCACCTATACTGGGGCAGGCCCTGTCCTGTACCTGAACGAGCTCTTTTGACTTGGCAGTCCTCCCCTTAGCAGTGCTCAGCACTCAGCAGTAATCTCATCAGTCCTCCCCTCAGCAGTCCTCCTCTCAGCAGTCCTCCCCTCAGCAGTCTCCCCTCAGCAAGTCCCCACCCCCAGCACCCCCCAGCAGTCCCTCCCCAGCAGCTCTCCCCAGCAGTCCTCCCCAGCAGTCCTCCCCAGCAGTCCTCCCACAGCAGTCCTTCCCCAGCAGTCCTCCCCCAGCAGTCCTCCCCTCAGCAGTCCTCTCTCAGCAGTCCTCTCTCAGCAGTCCTCCCCTCAGCAGTCCTCCCCCAGCAGTCCTTCCTCAGCAGTCCTTCCCCAGCAGTCCTTCCCCAGCAGTCCTTCCTCAGCAGTCCTTCCCCAGCAGTCCTTCCTCAGCAGTCATCCCCAGCAGTCCTTCCTTAGCAGTCATCCCCCAGCAGTCCTTCACCAGCAGTCCCTCTTCAGCAGTCTTTTGGAACAACGGCTTTGGGACGGCCACGTTTCTCAAACCTAAAAATGAAGAACTTAGTTCTCCATTTGTGTATTAGTGTTGAAACAGCCACAGGCCGAAGCCCACATACAGCTGCAGTCAAAGTTCACAACACGCACGCGCATACCTACATTAACACATTTATAAAACATAACGACAATGCCACAAAATACTAGTAAAGCATGCATGGCATGAAGCAGACGGAACGAGTTATTGCATTTGCGTCCGGCAAAGGACAAGCATTGTTGTTTGCTGCAATAGTAAAGGACTGCAACTGCTTACTCTTACTTGCACGTTGCTGTGCTTTTAGTTATTTTTCGTTCTGATTCTGACAAGATTGTTGCGGACAGCGGAGATGAATTCAAAATCAAAGCACGTTCTTATTCCAGCCAGTATTTATTTTCGTTTACTTATGTATGGTTTGAGTGTCTATAGTTATATTAAATATTTGCACGGAGCCTATACCATGTGTTAATTTGCGACAAAACGATCAGTGTATACCTTTGCATAATCAGTGCAGTGAAACGGGAGTTATACTGAAACCCATCATGAATGCAAGCAAGCAAGAAAGGTGAAGAAGGAATTTGGCCCATCTGGACTACGTTCGTTCAAACGCTTCGCGTTCTCACTCGCTCCGTCTGAATAAACGAATAAGCATCCCACTACCCTAAGCAAAATCAGGGCAAGTTACTAAAGCCAGCGGCAGCACCGTTGCCCCAACCATGGGCATCAATCAATGCCTTCACTACATGTAAACTTAAAAACATGCGACAATAAATGCAAGTAAAGAATCTGTACCTAAATTACACACGACCGCAATTCACCGGTGACTTTCAGTGGCGGTGTTGCCCTTGCAGTGACTGATACTCCCTCACCCCTGCCGTGAAATTGGTGTGATATGGGTGTCGTGAAAACTGGACCGCCGACGCCGTCATAATGTAATGACGGCGCTGTGCAGCCAAAATACAGCAAAGAGATCTATTGCAAACACATGCGCTTACTTGCCAAATTGCAGGACTAGGGATTATGTGGTTCAGCTGTAATGGCAGTGGGGTACAAAGCAGCCGTTAACGTGTTTGTTATAGTCGACAGCGGACACCGGACCGATGCATTTGACCTTTCGCGTTTCGGTGCCACCGGCGCAATTGTCATTTACAAAGTACCCATCGTGCCAGTGAGCGCCGAAGGCAAAAATGCCACCATCGTCATATTTCATATTTGCCACCACTTACCCCCCCAAAAAAAAAAGACGCCCCACTTGATGACATTGTGCTAACCCAATTTCTGAATAGTTGGCAATGGGAATGAGTTGAACTGCTGGCCTTGCAAGATAGTTCATTAGCACTCAGAATATGTAGATTGGGAAGGTGCCACTGCCAGGGTAGAGCGGTTGAGTGCCAGAGCGAGAGAAGTGTGAAGGAGGCGTCGGCTCTTTCGAAAACACTAGCCGTTTTCACGATGGGTTATTTTGCGCGAAATGTTTTAAAACATTTTAAAATGTTTTAAAAGTGGTTTTAGTAGTAGCGCTTTCACGATGGACTAATTGGCGGAAAAAATGTTTTAACACTGCCCTACGGTCCATAAGCGAAGGTTAAACAATTTCTCGCAAATTATCCCATCGTGAAGACGGCTACCACTGAAACATTTTAAAACATTTTGAAATGTTTTAAAACATTTTGCGCAAAATAAGCCATCGTGAAAATGGCTACTGACTTTAATGTCCAGGTTTCTGACTACGAGCAGAGATAGCAATAACTAGCTAAATCATTGCCTATCTGGTCACAGCTCGCTGCACAGTCTATCAGATTGCCACTGGCCTCTGACGGAGGATGGTGTCTGATCGGTGTGTGTTGACGGAGGATGGTGTCTGGTCGGTGTGTGTTGACGGAGGACGGTGTCTGGTCGGTGTGTGTTGACGGANCGGTGTGTGTTGACGGAGGACGGTGTCTGGTCGGTGTGTGTTGACGGAGGACGGTGTCTGGTCGGTGTGTGTTGACGGAGGACGGTGGCAGGTTGGTGTGTGTTGACGGAGGCCGGTGGCAGGTTGGTATGTGCGTGTGGGATCGGGGTAGAGTAGGCCGGAACAACACGTCCCTTATCACAGCCGTGACCTGACCTGGCACTGCCATTTCCGACCGTCCCTCCGTGACCCAGGAAGGTGGGTATGGCAGTGTCGTGACTGCCGGAGCAGACGACACGCACGCACATGAGGCACCACTACAGGACTTCATGGGGCACCACGACACGGGGCTGGAGGGTTGAGGCGGCCAGGACCTAGACGGACAGACGGAGGTCAGCAAACAGTTAACAGACGGAGAGCAGCGCACCGGCCAGCTTACGTCAGTGTCGACCTGGCCTACATTCGCTGGCGAGACCGGCAGCGCCTCCGGCACCGGCACCGGCCCACTGCACCCTGTCAACGAGCCTTGAGTTGTAGGGAGAGAGCTGCAGCATATAAACGGCGGGCAGACCTGGTCAGGAGGTTAGATCGCCCCTACCTCGGCTCTGCAGCACGTCTCCCGCTCCTTCACAGGTGAGCGGCATGGTGGCAGCGTTACAACAGGTATAGTGGCCTATTGCACGGGGCTGGGCTCCCAGAGCCCCGCTCCTTCACAGGTGAGTGTTATGGTGGCAGCGTTACAACAGACATAGCGGCCCCTATTGCACGGGGCTGGGCTCCCAGAGCCCCGCTCCTTCACAGGTGAGCGGTATGGTGGCAGCGGTATAACAGGTATAGTGGCCTATTGCACGGGGCTGGGCTCCCAGAGCCCCGCTCCTTCACAGGTGAGCGGCATGGTGGCAGCGGTATAACAGGTAAAGTGGCCCATTGCACGGGGCTGGGCTCCCAGAGCTGTCTACACACTCGACACAAATAGCCATTCGTGGTTTCATATCACGCCATGCAGTGCCCTAAAACTATATTTTTGGTCGGGTATTACAGAGGAAAATTCGAGCCAAAAGAGACCATGAGAGCTGAAAATTATGTTTTAAAAAACGGTGCAATATTTATGTGTGTTTGAAATGAAAGAACGGTAGCATTGGTTTCAATGATATATTTTATTCAGTATTTATGCCAGAATTAATACCTAGGTCAGTAAAACGCTATAGCTGACGATGAGCGCACGAGTGCAAAATAAATTTATGGCGAATTCAACTCATTGGGGCAAGTAGTTTCTGCTGATATACAAAAAAGGTGCACACGTGCTGAGGAATCCCACCCCTAACTTGTGAAAAAGTGGCGGCTAGAAGTTTCTGAACGCACACCGAATTTCAACACAATCGGCTCAGCCGTTCCTCAGATATAGAATAGGGTGCAGAGGCACACCATCCCCGACTTGTAGAAAGGTGGTGGCCGAGACATGTCCCTAACCACCCACAAAATTTGTACAAAATCGGCTCAGTCGTTCTTGAGATATATAATACAGATTTGCACGTGCGGAGGCCCCTAACCAGTAGCCACACACCAAATTTGCATGCAATCTGGCCAGCCGTTGCGGAGTTTTTGCGATACAAAAATATCCCCCCTTACGTAGCACGAGGCACGCGGCACGCGCAGTGATAGTGACCCACATGAGTCGACACTGGTCTCAAACACGGTAGGTTGGATGGGGCTTCTCAGAAGAAAAGAAAAAACGCTTTTAATTGGGCATGCGGTTGCCGAGATATGAGCTTCTCAAAATAACCGTTTACTGGAATGTCTGTGTAGATACAAAAACCATTACGCTAAGAACCCTGTCGAGTTAGTCGCATAACGGGCTTGACTCGAGGAGGCACCACCACAACTGACCGCGCCTCTCCCTGCCACCAGCCATGAACTGCCGTGTGCTCGCTCTGCTGGCGGTGGCCATCTTGGCCAGCTACGCTGAGGCTGTGCTCTTCCTGACGACGGCGGCGGCCGGCACCACCATCGGCCTGGGGGCCGCCTCGGCTGCCGTGGCGCTGGCCGGCGTCGGCGGCCTCGTGCTCGGTGCAGGCATCGGAGGTCTGGCCGGCTCCCGCCGCCGCGGCAAGCGCTCCATCCAGGAGACGGCCAAGGAGGACACCGTGTTTAACCTGGTGTCAGCCTCGGACAGCTACGGCTGCGCGATGAAGCTGGTCTGCCTGCTGCAGGCCAAGCCGGATGAGCAGCTGGGCGAGGATGATAAGTTCCTTCTCAATATCTTCGGGTGAGAGAGAGCGGGGCGTGGTGCGGCGCCGGGGGCGGAGATAGCCAGGGTGGTATCAGCATCACGATCAAGGTCGTCAATATTGTGCCTCGCTTGCATACATTTGCATATCTGATTTTACGAGGGACGTACGATGTAATGGATTGGTGGGAGCCATGTACGTGATATGAAATGCTTGATTAAGTTGTGCAATGCAAGGGATGCGTCCAGCGTTGCAGTACAGTAACAGTTTTATCATCTCATTTTTATCAGATGACTGGCCTGCCCCGACTTCCTGGCCCTGGCTTGCAGTCTGCACTGTTCCGAACCTTTCCCCCTGCCGAGCATGAATAATTCAGCCCTGATAAGACGACATTACGTGGCGTAAAACGATCTGCTCTGCTTCGATCTAAACTTTCCCTTCCTTCTTCAGTCTTGACCTGATTGACCGTTTCCTACCATGCACTGCTTTGACCTCCTCCATGGCCTGCTTTTTCTTTGATCTGACCTGTCCTGAACCGTCCTGAACCGTCCTGATCTGCCTTCCTGGACTTGACTTGAGACCTGGCCTACACTGTTCTATCTTGATGATATGTTCTGTCCTGTCTTTCCGGATCAAACAGATCCGTTAGAGTCTCTTGCTCTGCATCTGACCTGACCTGACCTGTCACAGCCGTGACCCTGAGTCACTTGCAGTGCACCTGACCTGACCTGACCTGATTTGTCGCAGCCGAGAGCCGGAGGCGCCTGCCGTGGACGCCCTTCAGACTTCCCGTGGCGCCTACGACTACGCCGCCTTCATGGGCTCCAAGTTCGGCGAGGACGCCTGCGAGAAGCTCTTCCACACCTGCACCTTCCAATACGACGCCATGATCGAGTACGTGGCTCGGCTGCGCGCATAGACACGCCTGCCGGCAAATCTGCCGCAGTGATCCAGCCTCCACCGCCGCCGCCGCCGCCGCCGCCGCCGCCGCCGCTGCCCGGGTGGGCGGGTAGTCTTCAATTGCCCATTCCGGTGTTACCTCTTGCCATCAATATACCGCGGTCCAACAGGGTTGCGCTATGTATTAAGCTCAAGTCCTCTTACTGAATATGTACAATAATTGTATTTATGCACCAGAATATCATTGAAGAAAATACACATGTACAGTCTGTCTTGAATGTATCGCACAGCTCAGCAGGTGCCAGTACCGTCCCACTCGGAATGGTTTGAGCGGCCCTGGCTGGGGAAGCGGATGGGTCACCACAGGTAGGAGGGTCAGTTATGGTGACGCGGGACAGCTTGCCGGCGCGGCGACTGCAGGCCGGTGCGATGAGGCAAATGGGAGAGAGAATACAGTAGAAAGCTACACCACAGTCCACACGACACGCGACTCGCCTCATGCCACCTTAATGGCACGATGGGATTGTGGCATGATGTTTGTTGTAAATGTGGTGGCTATTACGGTTCCCAGATCCGTTCATGACAGTGCAGCTAAATAAAATAGTCATTTGTTGTTAACTGTCAGCCTGAGGAAAGTGTTAATTACTGTAAGCAAAGACGCCAGATTTTGCTCCTCTTTTATTCCGCTTAGGGAGTTCTTAATTTTGACATGTCTATCACGTCAAATTGCAATGACCTGCCGTCATCTTTCCAAACCAACCCTTTAACGACATGCGACCCATCATTTTCCAAAAGAAGCTGGCAAATATTAATGTTTTTAGTCAGCTCATGGTGACAATTAATGAGACTAGTATTCATGTTCAAACTATTACTGGTGAGTGGTGTGACACAATATGACAGTATGATATCGTGTCTTTGTTGTGAGCGTTTGGCTCATCATTATACACTTGTTATGCATGCCTTCACCCGAAGTGCAGAATGCATGTTTCATTCAGGTGCCACTTAATGCGGCGGATCTACTGTTTGGCATAATGGGCAGTTGCCACCGAAACCGCCTGAAGTAACCAAAACTTGACATATTTCCTTTTATAGAAGATGATCTAAGCGTTTTTACTAGGCAAGGTTTGTTTTAAATCAGCTATCAATGCAGAGGCAAGCGAAATTCATGTCCGTGAATAAGGTGGCTTATTACGCGGCTTATTTAGCAACGACCTCCGATTTCTTTAAAAATGAAATATATGATCCATTAGACCACGAGGAC
>VOPJ01014601.1:0-5000 GCA_014673585.1 Semibalanus balanoides | reverse complement strand
TTACTTATTCGGTTTTGTGGTGCATACTTCCTTCGGAGTTAACGGTGCAATAAATGCGTCAGAAACGTTTTCACTGCAATATGCATCATACATGCTGGGATTGCATATATTTTGGGGGAAATGCGCACTCGGGTACAAAAAAAGCAGGAGGCGGTATCCTCCCTTAAATGAGCTCAACCGTCAAACTACTAAGATGATAAAAGCGTTATGCACATGGTGCTCCCCCGCACGTTGTTTACCTGGATCCGCCTATCCGCAATATATTACATTTAAACAATTACAGCAAGTAATATCCACATGTGACGTTCATACTGCCCTAAACAATCATGAACAGCACATATGTGTTATTAGAAAATGCCCCCACTTTACATTTCTTGAACACGCCTTTAATATTTTTCATTTTTGGCACCTTTGATATGTCAAAGACAAGTAAATTTGAAGTCCAAAAACGTTTCAGGCTTGAAAATCGGTCCAACTAAATGGCCACAATGACCATTCAAAAATACCCGAAATGTTCGTATTTTTTACCCCCATTTGTTCCAATTTGTGAAGAGAAAAAATCGATGTTCATATTATATTATTAGGATCGAATTGGTGTTCGTCCCTTCGAAATCAATTCGAAGGCTTCTCAAGATCTCTGGAGGACACAAATATACCCCCGCACCGCTTAAACCCTTATTACTCGTTCGGGGGGGCCGAATCGGCCCCCCTTGCAGGTTTTTCGCGTAATGGGTCATTCATAACTCAACTCAGGAATCTTCAATACTTGCTTGGCTTTTCTCCAACATTTCAATTTGCGCATCGAATGTGCTTACTTTTTTTTTCCAAAATTGAATTGTTAGGAGGGGGTCCAGGAAAGTTTTTAGCGGGGCCGTGTTCGGACGTTTTGACACAAAATCTTCTGCATTGCGTTAAGCACTCATTGGAGAGTTGTGGTGTTGATAGAGAAGTGTAGCAAAAAAAGGACATCGATAAGAGAATTGGATATTGTTTTTCAAAGGCTATCTCAAAAATTTCAAAAAAAAAATGAAATCCAATTTCTTGAAAAACTTATTTTTTTTCACAAAAATGATCAATTTTTTATTTTCAAGACGTTAAAAAAAAACGGAAGATATGCTGAAGAAAACATGCCAAATAATATGTGTTGAAAGTTTCAGCGGTTGATATCTAAATATTGATGACCTGATGTCAGGTCAAATGCCAACCTTCCAATATAAGTACTGCGTGAAAAATGAAAAACGATTGGTTTTAATACATTGCCATCAATTCCAATTATTTCAGTATCATGTCATCTAGGCCCATTTTGGATGAAAAATATGATTTTTTTTTTAGTCAGTGACCTTTTTTGAAAGGTCATTCAAGGTGATTCAACACCTTTTATCCAATTAAACTTCGTAACAAGAACATCATATGATCACAAAATTGGTTCTCAAAATTGTTTGTCTCGTCAATAAGCGTCTTTTGATATGCATTTTGAACCGATTTACGTCACCTTGACTTGACCTTGACCTTGACCCGGGTGTCAAATTTTCGATTTGACAAAGGTGATATGATTCGAACCGCAATGACGTGAGAAACACGATGGTTACCAAAAATAAGTGCTGTATATACTTTTATATAAAAAGTTATAACGAACAAACATTTGCTTGAAAAAACAGGTTTTTTTTAACATTTGTTTGACCTCTACAGTCCAAAACCATTGACCTGGAGCTCATTTCTGATGCTTACGTGTGAAAGACAATTAAAAACCGCTTTACAGCCGAATTTTCGGCATTCCTCCCTAGCCTGCCCATAAGTTTCTGAGATTTAATGGCCAAGGTTTCCTGAAAATATCATGTTTTTGACAAACATTAATTTTTGATGGACTCATTTGACCTTTGAAGATAATTACCAAGGTCACCAAAGGTTGAACAAAATAGAGTTCATGTCGACCTTAGCAACACACCAAGTTCATGTTTCTTAGCTTATATGGCAGCGGAGATCTGAAGGGGGCCGAATAAGCCCCCCCCCGACAGATTCGTTATCTTGATAAAACATGAGGGGTGTGTTCAAACACCCCCCCCCCCGTGGGGCGCGGGTTGAGACGTACTATTGTCAAAATATGAGATCGACTATAAGTTTATGATCAAGTTCAAGTAAATTGTGGTATTACTCGCAGTCGCACGCACGCACGAACTAGCGCACGCACTCACACACCCAAACAGCCACTCACCCACAGACACAGACACACAGACACAGACACACAGACACACAAAACAAAGACACACAGACACGCAGACACACAGACACACAGACACAGAGACACAGATACACATAGGGAAATTTGTAACAAAATGTATACAAACATGAGAAGACCACAAGGTCTATTGCCACATATCAGTATATATCAACCATTTTAAAAACTATGCTTTCCTGTGTTAAATTAAATAAATCCGGCTCCTGTCACCATAGATCGCTTCGCTGCAACGCGATCAACTGAGCCGGCTAAGTACGAGTTCTGCGTGATTACCGAGGCCTGGCTTCGATCCACCAGTCTGCCCGGGTTGGTCATGTTTCACGTTCCCCGGCAATGTGCAGCACCGCTCGATCCTACCTGATTACACGAGCCATGCGGCGACCCACGCTCATAACAACTAGGTAAAGCGGAAATGGCGCTGCGACATAGGACCAACGGGAGGCAGTTTGTCAGCTGGCTAGCCTTCAATTTAATATTCTACTTAGCGGTAAATGTTCATTCTTTGTCATAAATACTTCTCTTAAAGTAGCCGAAAACTCATATCATCAATATCTGTTACAAATTACTTAAACCATTTTTTGCTAAGGTGGCAATGCTGAGGAATAGTATGCATTACGAAGGCTTAAATGGACACTGCCACCTTCCCAAAAGTTTTCAAATGTACGCCGCTTGTGGTGCTTAATATGAAATAATTGCTGCCGAACACGATTATTACATTTGCTCCTCACAAACAATGCTCAATTTCACACAAAATGTATATATTTGGGCTGATGACATATGAAGAAATTTAGGGAAATAGAGAAAACCTTCACGCTGCCATATGTATGTATGACTAGTGTATGGCTAATGTATGGCGAAAGGTAAAACAAGTCGACTAAAGTCAACATTTAGTAAAGAGAGACGACGAGTGACGACATCGGCTCGGGGTCTCCGTTCAAATACCTACACTGGGGACCCCGATTTTGCAGATGTCAAAACCTAACTCAAATATCTTTGTGATTCGACCTCGGTGGTTGTTTAACCCGCGCGGCGTAGGGGGGGTAAATATTACCCCCCTCCCGTATTTCCGCATAACTTTGAAACGGTATAACAAGATAACGACCGTCAAAGTTTCAGTACCCTTATCCAGCATCAATTTGACGCTCTTCCTAAAAAATCATCTAAAAAAATGGAGAACTTTTGGGAGATAGTATGACTTTCGATGACGTCATGTCATTTGCCATTTTTTGGTTGAATAACGATAAATGTTTGATGCATCGTAGAAAGACATAGCTATAAAGCAAATTCGAAAACGCCAGAACCTTTATAATAAAGGAAATTTCCAATTTTCTACGAAGACCCGGCAATTGAATTTCCAAAATTTTTGGTTTTTGGACCCCCCAAAATCCCCAAAAAACATTATTTTTCAGAAAATTTCCCCAAAAAAATAAATTCAAAGGTATCTAAAAAAACCGGAAGTTATATGAAGAGAACTAAGTGTAATTAATAACCCAGACCAAATTTCAAAGTAATAGCTTCATTTTTCCCAGTGACTGATTGCTCTCCAAGCATAAGTAGGGTAATTGCACGTAATTTTCTCAAATAACTTTTTTTTGAATTTTTTGAACCTGATGCCAGACTATAATAAATGTCATTTTGTGTTTATGAGGACAAAACTAACCTAAGAAACATTGCATTGTTTATTCATATTAGTCAGTTTTCAGTTTTGACCTTTAGATGACCTGATTTTGGACCTTTGACGGATTCAAGTTGTAAAAATGCATTTTGTTTTCTATCGATTCCTTACGTGGCAAAAATAAGCCCCCTAAAACATGTTAGTCACAAGGCTTTATTTGACCTCTTTCGTGACAGTTTGACCTTTTGTGGACCTGACCTTAGACCTTGACATTGCATACAAATTTCACTTTTACTTAACGCCCAATAGATTGTATTTTACACCTTTGAGAGCTTTTATGTGCATTTTGAAAGTCTTAATCAATAGGATTTTAAAATTGAAAGTATGAACCATTAACTCATATTAACTCGAACTTTCATATGACCTGACCGTGACCTTACCATTGACCTACTTGAAAAAATTTCGGGTATGCATTCGATTGTTCATTGAAGAGCTGTTTCTATCGCCGCCTTCGGCGTCTCGCTGCGGTTTGGTTCGGAAGATAAGAGGGGGGCCTACATATTTACCCCCCCTCCTACGCCGCGCGTTCGGCGAGAGACCCCTACGCCGCGCGGGTTAACTTATACCATACGGCATACATAATTGTAATACCAAGCACGGAAAATGGCTACCTCAACTCAAATATAATGTTAGGGTGGCAGTGTCCCTTTAAGTGGCAATGCTGAAGAAATATAGAGCTTTTTGGCTTATGAACTGGCGATATACATTTTGTACATACAAAATAAGAGTCAGACAAAGATTGGCTGTGTTTGTATGGCACTATTGTGACCAGACTTGTGTCTGGATCCCGAAGTTCGATCTGGGATCTCAGTGGATCCCTCGGCATCAGACGCATGGAGAACTTGGATCCAACTGGATCCCTCATCGTAAAATCCATGAAGATCTGGTATCCTTTTTGTTCCTGTTCTGGGATATCAGTGGATCTCTTATTTAAACGAGCCTCGGATCTTGAAACACAAGATGTGGGGACTGACATAAAAAATTGTTGTCTCTTTTTTGCGTGTGTAGTATGTACAATTGGTTCCAAAATAAGCGTCCCACCGGGTTAGCTGCACGGTCAGCAGTGAATGCCCACATTCTCGCAGGAGG
>VOPJ01014600.1:0-20740 GCA_014673585.1 Semibalanus balanoides | reverse complement strand
ATACCTCGTGCCCTCCCGGACCGAGTGCCTCGTGCCCTCCCGGACCGAGTGCCTCGTGCCCTCCCGGACCGAATGCCTCGTGCCCTCCCGGACCGAATACCACGTGCCCTCCCGGACCGAATGCCTCGTGCCCTCCCGGACCGAATTCCTCGTGCCCTCCCGGACCGAATTCCTCGTGCCCTCCCGGACCGAATGCCTCGTGCCCTCCCGGACCGAATGCCTCGTGCCCTCCCGGACCGAATGCCTCGTGCCCTCCCGGACCACTAGTCTCGCGTGAGATGGCAGCACGGTCCACTTTCACTGCAGAGGCACCGTTTAGCCTGCCTGGCTCGCCGACGCCCGGATGCTGGGATCAAAGTTCACTCTACTGGCACGCCACGGTG
This sequence comes from Semibalanus balanoides, assembly GCA_014673585.1. Classification (NCBI taxonomy): domain Eukaryota; kingdom Metazoa; phylum Arthropoda; class Thecostraca; order Balanomorpha; family Balanidae; genus Semibalanus; species Semibalanus balanoides. The sequence continues at coordinate 20,357 of VOPJ01014600.1, read as the reverse complement.
CGGGCACACATCTCAGTCACTGTAGGTCGCAGTGGCGGCAGCGTACCTGGCAATTACATCTGTCTGGTTTCTGGCCTGGCCTGGCACGCAATGGACACGCAGAATAGCATGGTGATGGCCCGGGTTTCTCACGCACGGGTCATTATGCACCACTACACTGACCGGAAACGTCACCATTGTACCGCCCGGAGCCGTCGTCAGCTGTGGTAATGATATGTCTGCTGAATGGTTCAGTCCCGTCGTCACCTGTACTCAGTCCCGTCCTCACCTGTGTTCAGTCCCGTCCTCACCTGTGTTCAGTCCCGTCCTCACCTGTGTTCAGTCCCGTCTTCACCTGTGTTGAGTGCGCGTCCTCACTTGTGTTCAGTCCTGTCCTCACCTGTGTTCTGTCCCGTCCTCACCTGTGTTCAGTCCTGTCCTCACCTGTGTTCAGTCCCGTCCTCACCTGTGTTCAGTCCTGTCCTCACTTGTGTTCAGTCCTTGTGCCTGCACCTGTGTTCAGTCCCGTCTCACCTGTGTTCAAGTCCCCTGGTCCTACCTGTGTTCAGTCGCGTCCTCACCTGTGTTGGAGGGCGCGTCCTCACTGTGTTCAGTCCCGTCTTCACCTGTGGGTGCAGTCCCGTCCTCACCTGTGGTTCAGTCCTGTCCTCACCTGTGTTCAGTCCATCCTCACCTGTGTTGAGGGCACGTCCTCACCTGTGTTCAGTCCCGTCCTCACATGTGTTCTGTCCCGTCCTCACCTGTGTTCAGACCTGTCCTCACCTGTGTTCAGTCCTGTCCTCACCTGTGTTGAGGGCGCGTCCTCACCTGTGTTCAGTCCCGTCTTCACCTGTGTTCAGTCCCGTCCTCACTTGTGATCAGTCCCGTCCTCACATGTGTTCAGTCCCGTCCTCACTTGTGATTAGTCCCGTCCTCACCTGTGCTCAGTCCCGTCCTCACCTGTGTTCAGTTCCGTCCTCACCTGTACTCAGTCCCGTCCTTAGTCTGTGTTCAGTCCCGTCCTCCCCTGTGTTCAGTCCCGTCCTCACCTGTGTTCAGTCCTGTCCTCACCCGTGTTCCGTCCCGTCCTCCCCTGTGTTAGGTTCCATCCTCACCTGTGTTCAGTCCCGTCCTCACAGGGGCGGATCCAAGGGGGGGCCAATCCGGCCATGCCCCCCCCCCCAAGCGAAAAGGGGTGGGGCCAACATATCTTTCCCCCCCCAAAAGGATATCAGTGAATACCCACATTATTCAATACGGACTGCTTTGGTTACTATTGCATTAACATGGTGAGTCTGGTACTCTCGAGGAAAGATAACAATTTATCGTTTAAAATAGCTTGAAGCAGTAAAAATCCAGCTATTCACAATACAAAACTGGAAAAATTTCGCGCCGCATACGCGGCATCACAAAAAAGTTTCGCGTAATTGCTTTACACAAATTAGGAAAAATGAAAAATAGTGTCATTCAAGTTATGGCATAGATGCTCTCCTGACGGTAATTCTGGCCGCAGGGCCACTTTCATAAAAATTAACCCTGCTGCCTTACCGTTTCCACCTTCGCACGTAACAGGGGAGGGGGCTGGAAAGGATTCCCTGTTAGCTTCAAAACCAGCATCATAGAGCAACGCGAGTAAAAGACCAGCATGTTGGCCTTTTTGCATGTGAAGGAATTCCTAACGGTATGCATGTTTTTAGGTTCAGGTTATTAGGTGAACTACCAGGTCAAGTGAATGCCTCGACCTCGATCACGTCATGAATAGCGGTTTTTCCTCCGTCAGAAAACTTTAATAATGTGAAATTGATAAATGGTAAAAAAATAAAAAGGCTTGGCCCTAGACCAGTTTTGTCTAAGAAAATACTTTTTTTTTTGGTATCTGGTGCAAAAATTTCCAAAAAAGTGAAATTAAAAAAAATGACGTTCATGAGTTTGCTTTACACTTAGGGGGCCATCACTCGAGGCACCTATAGTTATTGCAGGTCATTGCTTTGAATTTGATGGGGTATTTCCGCATAATTCAGTTCTCTCACTGAACCACGGTTTTTCAAATCTTTTTCAAATTTGAGATTGTTTAGTGATTTTCACCATTTTTCAGTTTTTTTAGGGGTAAGAAATCCAAATTTTCGGAGATTCCCGAGTTGGCCTTTCCTAATTAAAATTGCATTTTTCGATCTTTGTCGCTTTTTGTTAGAATTTTTGCTGCAAAACTACTCCTATTTTCTACAATTTTTTACAATATTAGTTACTGTCTTTCCACCCACCAACTATACACCTTTTCTTATAATGCGAATCGGCAATCTGTTCAAATCTGAACGTGGCATAGTGCATGTCATATCGTCAGGCATACTTGAACTTAGACACTATTTTAAAAACTTTGACACTTTCATTAAAAACAGAATATCATCTGTTCATATTCGACGGAGTCAATGGACATCGGCAGGGGCATTCACATATCGACAATAAATTATGTTGCGTTGGCCAAATTTTGCCGTCAACGAAACTGAATGACGCTTGCCCCAAGTCAACTAAAACTTGCCTATCTCTAATGAACGCTGTCAGCTCCATTCATTATATCTGAAACCAAGTGACCGTGGTTGACACGGTGGCACTGGTCGATTTGGCAAATGCCCTTTTGCCGCGGGAGTGTGGTTACGCCGATGTGATATGCATATAATGTCAAACCAGTATGCTGCTTCTGTCGGTTTAAATGAGATATGCCGAATTGAGCTGAACAGATGCCGCCTCGCATTGAGAAAAGGTGTAATCGTCGCTAAAACGTCATTTTCTCCCAAATGACTGAACCAATTTCAGTGAAATTTTACCAGCATACGTATAATTGTTTGTCAACTCAGCTAGTGAAATTTCAGCAAGATGCACCGCATGAGTAAAAAGTTATTTCAAGAAAAACATCAGGGAGGCCTGTTCCAGGCCCACCCTGGGCGAGGGTTTAATTTTTCAAGCTGGCCTACAAATTAAAGGCATGGCCTGCCGAGTTCTGGAAAAAGGCGACGCGAACAAAAATGACGGCGGACATCGGACCCCTAAAACCCTAAATTACCGTAACATCAAACAAATGCGTATTATAAAATGGAAATCCACACTAAAAATGTTGCAAAGGCATGCACGCAAGACCTAACGGATATACGTTTTCTCGTCATTTCAGGTCCGACCCCCTCAATAATTATCGTGACGCCCCCTGCGAGTTGGTAAATGAGATAAGCGTTATTATTAATTACCTACGTGTGTATATGCTACGGAAAGGTGTTCTGTGATTTTAAATTTGATTTTCTCCCCGAGTTTTTACCGCAAAAAAAACGAAAAGTGTTTTTTCCTATTTTTTCTCGATTTTTTTTTCCCCCGATTTTTTTTTTAATCCGGAAAGAAATCGCATTTTTTCAATCTTATGCCAAATAAGGTGAAAGTCCAAATCCGTGGAGAAAAAAATGGGGGTACCTTTTTGCCGGAAAAAGTTGCCCCCCCCCAAACCGAGGGGCTGGATCCGCCCCTGCGTCCTCACCTGTGTTCAGTCCCGTCCTCACCTGTGTTGAGGGCGCGTCCTTTGTATCCTGGCTGGTCGATGGCTCCGTTGGCCGTGTAGGGACCCCACGGGTGGTAGGGGTCGTAGTGGCCGTACCGGTTGTACACCTGTGACGTGTTGCCGACCACGCCCAGCGCGAAGAACATAACCACGGCCAGACAAAGCAGCAGCACGGTCAGCGCGATCTTCGCCAGGACCGCCAGCGCCGTGTACGCTCCTCCGAGCAGGGAGCTGTTGCCGGTGATGATGACGAAGCGAGGATCGATCGGGTCCGCCCCGGTGGGATCGGCCCAGTCCGCTGTGATGCTGTGGTCTGCCGAGACCGAATCGTGCTCGCCGTCCGATCGGAGCGTTCCCTCGTCCAGTGACGTCACTGGCTGGTCCTGTGACGTCAGAAGCTCCGTCTTCAGTTCGGCACTAGTGTCCGTCAGCCCACGATCCTTAACAACACTGGCGGGATGAGGCACTCGCAGCACTCGCCTTAAGCTGCTATGAACGTCTGTTGCTGCTGCGTCTGTGCCGTCAGCTGCTGCGTCTGTCCCGTCAGCTGCTGCGTCTGTCTTGTCGGCTGCTCGCTGCTGCGTCTGTCTTGTCGGCTGCTGCGTCTGTCCCGTCAGCTGCTGCGTCAGTCCCGTCAGCTGCTGCGTCTGTCCCGTCAGCTGCTGCGTCTGTCCCGTCAGCTGCTGCGTCTGTCCTGTCAGCTGCTGCGTCTGTCTTGTCGGCTGCTGCGTCTGTCCCGTCAGCTGCTGCGTCTGTCCCGTCAGCTGCTGCGTCTGTCTTGTCGGCTGCTGCGTCTGTCTTGTCGGCTGCTGCGTCTGTCTTGTCGGCTGCTGCGTCTATCGTATCGGCTGTTGACCACTGAGAGCTGCGGACCAGCCGCCTGCTCCGACCATTGCAGTTGGGACCAGCCGTTGATGACTGGTCGGCAGGGTGACCCCTGACCGGCCGCCTACCTCTGCCACCGCCCCCGCCCGCCGCCGCCGCTGCCCGCCATCAGCAGAGTCGCCAGCAGGACCGCGGAGGACGGCATGGCCCTACCGCTCGTAGTCAGCACCGAAGCACGTCTGACGCGCTGACGAGCCTGCCTCAACGCTCCACTACTGACGGGCGCGGGAACGGGGCCGCACCGGGGCCGCACCGCAGGGCAGAGAGGAGAAACGCAACGCCGTCATCACCGTCACCGCCGCCAATCAGCCGGCAACATGGAGACGGACAGACCGCCACGGTTAAGACGGACAGACCGCCACGGTTAAGACGGACATGACCGCATGAAGGGTGGAGACGGACATGACCGCGGGGGTGGAGACGGACACGACCGCGGGGGTGGAGACGGACACGACCGCGGGGGTGGAGACGGACATGACCGCGGGGGTGGAGACAGACACGACCGCGGGGGATGGAGACGGACACGACCGCAGGGGTGGAGACGGACATGACTGCGGGGGTGGAGATGGACACGGGGACGGGAGTAGAAACGGACACGACCGCGACCGCGGGGATGGAGACGGACACGACCGCGGGGGTGGAGACGGACACGACCGCGGGGGTGGGACACGACGAATGGAGTAGACTTACGGATAGGAGTAAAAAAGAAACGGAAACAAACCGAGACAGGAACAAAGAATCGGTAGACATTAACAAACTGACGTGCGTTGATGTGGATCTTATCCTCTACAAGGCCCACCGCTCATACCTATTTCTGGGTTTTATCAGGCAAGCCCGAAAAAAATCGCACGCGGCGATGTATAACTAAATACCTACTATAACATGGAAATCCACTTTAACTAAATGCCTACTATAACATGGAAATCCACAGTAGAAATGCTGCAATAGCTCAAATATACGTAAGAAAGGGGAAAATATTCCTTCTTCATTTCAGGAAACCCAGACTCAGGAATTATCGGTGACGCCCCTGCGAGTTGGTATTGATTAACGTGATTTCTATTTATATGTGTATATGCTACGGAATATCGTTTTTTTGTTTTGATTTTCTCGAAAAAGGGATTTTTCCTATTTTTCCCGAAAAAATGAATGTTCGAAGTGATATTTTTCCGGAAAAAGGTGTTTTTAGCTCGAATACCAAAATAAGGTAACCGGCCAAATCCGCGAAGAAAAACAAATAATTTTCGCTATTATTTCGTTATTTTATTTTTCGCAGTCATTACCCATATTTCATCACCAGTTTCAGTAGATATGGGGACACGCTAATTTGTATTGGCGCCCCTGTCCGGCCTGGAATGGGGGGGGGGCTTTAGCACCTGACGCCACCCATTCCCCCTCTCTCCTGGAGCCGCCAGTGACTAGATTCCGTCATAAAAAGCAATCCGACTCAAACTTGTTAAATTATGGGCCGGCAAAGTTGACCACCCGGTGATTTCCAGTCCCACCGGTCTCTGTACGTAACACCAACGTGCACGTTCTTCCCAGTTGTATCTTCGTTTGCCGGCCGGTGCTTGAGATAGCAAGCTGTCACAAATTGAGCGATGTATCTTATACCGTTGAGAAAACTATATCGACTCAAACTATTAAAATTGTGGACCAGCAAAGTTGACCGTCCTTTGTCTCACGCACAGGGGCTCCGCCACGCCTTTGAAATTGAGCGGTACGGGATCGAGGGAAGCCGAGTGGTCGCCGGGGGTGGAGCGTCAGCGAAAAGCCGTAAGGCAGTTTGACAGGGAAATTTTGGGAAATTGTGCCCCTGGCTCAAGAATGGGGGACACGTCCTCCCCCTCCCCGTGGCGGAGCCCTCTGTGACCCCGTTGTGGCCCCCGCTGTAACTCATTTTTACCCGATGTGACCTCGCTGTGACCCCTCTGTGTCCCCTTGTGACCTCTTGTGATCCCTATGTGACGCCTCTGTGACTCCGTGTGCCTCTCAGCTGGCCCTGGACACCATATGGCTGCATGTGTGCGGCATTGACCCGGCGTCCGACGGTCGACTGCCGACCTGTCTTAGTCATCTCCGATGCCCTCACGTGTCTACTGGAGAGATGGTCATTGATCAGGGCACACCTCAACTACGAGAGGTGAGTGCCGGGTGACCTCAACTACGAGAGGTGAGTGCCTGGTGACTTCATGTCAGTACCAGGTGACTTCAGGTCAGTACCGGGTACCCTCAGGTCAGTACCGGGTAGCCTCAGGTCAGTACCGAGTAACCTCAGGTCAGTACCGGGTAACCTCAGGTCAGTACCAAGTGACCTCAGGTCAGAACTGGGTACCCTCAGTCAGTAGGGTGACCGGTCAGGTCAGTATGTGGTACCCTCAAGGCTTCAAGTACCTGAGTGACCTTCAATGGTCAGTACCGTGTGGGGGGTGACTCAGGTCAAGTACGGGTTACGCTGAGGGTGCAGTACCGGGATTACCTCAGGTTCTAGGTACCGCCTGTGAGGTGTAGCTCAGGGTTCATGTTAGCCGGTTGGGGTTCCGCTCATGGGTCAGGTACGTGAGTGACTATGAGGTCAAGTGACCGGTACCCTCAGGTCAGTACCGGATACCTCAGGTCAGTACCTTGGGTGACCTCAGGGTCATGTACCGGGGTGACCTCACGGTCAGTAACCTGGTGACCTCGACGGTCAATACCGCGTACCCGTGTAGGTCAAGTAACCGGTGGAATCAGGTATTACCGAGTACCCTTCAGCGTCAGTAACCAGTAACCTCAGGCTCAGTACGAGGGTGACTCAGGTTCAGTAACGGGTGACCTCAGGTCAGTACGAGTGACCTCAAGTCAGTACCTGAGTACCTCCAGGTCAGTACGCTTGAGTAACGCGCTCAGGGTCAGGTCGGTGTACCTCTTCAGGGTCAGTACCGAGTACCCTCAGAGGTCAGTACCGCTGGGTGACCTCAAGGTCAAGTAACCGGGAACCCTCAGGTCAGTACCGGGAACCTCAAGATCAGTACCGGTTACCCTCGAGGTCAGTACGAGTGCCCTCAGGTCAGTACCCCTGGAGTGACCTCTAGGTGTCAGTACCCGTTCGTGGGAGTAACCCTGAGGTCAGTACCAGTACGCCTCAGGGTCACTACGAGTACGCTCCGTGTCAGTACCAGGTGACCTCAGGTCAGTGCCGGGTAACTCAGGTCAGTACCTGAGTGACCTCAGGTCATACCACCTGAGTGAGCCTACCAGGTAAGTAGTGACTCTATAGGTCAGTACCGAGTGACTCAGTGTCAGAACTGGTACCCTCAGGTCAGTACCGGTGACCTCAGGTCAGACCGGTACCCTCAGGTCAGTACCTCGGAGTGAACCTCATGTCAGTACCGGGTGACCTCAGGTCAGTACGGGTACCAATCCAGGTCAGTACCTGGATACCTCATGTCAGTACCGAATTGCCTCGAGGTCAGTACGAGTGACCTCAGGTCAGTAACCGTACGCCTCAGGTAGGTCCTCAGGTCAGTACCTGGGTACCCCAGGTCAAGTTACGGGGGTGACCTCAGGTCAGTACCTGGGTGACCTCAAGGTCAGTACCGAGTGACCTCAGGGTCGTACCGAGTACTGCAGGTCAGTACCGAGTACCCTCAGGTAGTATCTAGGTACTCATGTCAGTACAAGTCCGCTCAGGTCAGTACCGTGGTGAACTCAGGTAGTACGGGTGACCTCGTAGTACCTTGGGTGAACCTCAGGTCGTACCCGAGTAACCTCAGGTAGTACCGGGTGACATCAGGTCAATTTACCGAGTACCCTCAGGTCAGTACCGGGTACCTCAAGGCTCAGTACCGGGTACCCTCAGGTCAGTAACGAGTAGACGGTAGGTGATGACCCGAGTACCCAAGGTCAGTAGGCTCAGGTCAGTACCGGGTACCTCAGGTCAGTACTGGGTACCCTCAGGCAGGTACTGATGACCTCTAGGTCAGTAACCTAGTGACATCATGGTCAGTACAAGTACTCAGTCAGTAGGGTACTCTTACGGTTGTTACGGTACCCTCAGGTCAGTGCCCGGGTGACCTCAGGGTCGTAACCGGGTTACGCTCAGGTCAGTTGCCGGGTAATCAGGTCAGTACCGAGTGACCTCGTCATGTAACCGAGTGAGCCTCCGGTCAGTACTGGGTACCCTCAGGTCAGTACCGGGGTCCCTCAGGTCAGTACGAGTGACCTCAGATCATACCGAGTGACCTCTAATGCAGTACTGGGTGACCTCAGGTCAGTACCGGGGTGACCTCAGGTCGGTACCTTGAGCTCCCTCAGTCCAGTACCGGGTGAATCAGGTCAATTACCGAGTACCCCTCAGGTAGTAAAACCAGGTACCTCAGGTCAGTACCGAGTACCCTCATGGGTCAGTGCGGGCTACCTCAGGTCAGTACCGAGTACCCTCAGGTAGTGGCGGTATCTCAGGTCCAGTTTCGGGTACCTCAGGTCATTACCAGAGGTCCCTCAGGTCAGTACCCAAGTACCGTAAAGGTCATACCGGGTACCCTCAGGTCATTCACCTCAGTAACCTCAAGGTCAGTAACGGAGTACGCTCAGCCAGTACCAGTAGTACCTCATGGGTCAGTAGGGTACCTCAGGTCATACGGGTTACCTCAGGTCAGTAACACAAGTTACCCTAAGGTCAGGTACCGGGACCTCAGGTCATTACGTACCCTCGGTCAGTCGGTACCTCAGGTCAGTACCTGGAGGTACCCTCGAGGTCAGTAACCGAAGTTAACCCTCAAGGTCAGTACCGGTGACTTCAGGTTAACCGGTACCCTCAGGTCAGTACGAGTACTCAGGTAAGTACCGGGGTACCGCTCAGGTCAGGTACAGGGTACCCTCAGGTCAGTACCGGGTACCCTCAGGTCAGTACCGGGTACCGAGTGATTATCAGGTCAGTACCGGGTGACCTCCGTGGGATCTACTGATGTAGGGGTGTATTCGAGAGGGGCAATGGAAACATGGTCAAATCAGTCTTTCGACCGCCGTGATTTGCGTGTCTCCCCCCCCCACACACACACACACACACACTGCAGCAAAACAACCGGACACGTGACGTAACTTATAAGTTGCAGATTGCATCCTGCCAATGTTAAAGACAAAACAATTGAGTTTGTAGTTAATACCAGTAAGACGCCTTAAACGGCGAAGGACGAGCGAGTCCGAATAAATCCACGTCAATTTATAAACCCGTCCAACGGAGGTTCGTCTTGTGCAAAGCATGCATTTGAATTATTTTCGCTATGTGTTGTTTTGCTGTCACAAATAGATCCGAACTAAATCGATACTTTGAACTAAATAGGTTTTGCAGCGTTATTTTAAATTTGCATTATAAGCTTCCGATGTTTATCAGGAAAATTCTTGTTGGGTGGGTTTGATGGATTTTGATTGCGCTTTACAGCTGCATATTTTTTATCGTCTAGCACCCCTTGGTTTTGAAAGCTATGGGGTGTATATGAAGGAAAATGTTATATAGAATCTCAATAAAATATTACCGGCAGATTTTAACAGCGAAATTGCATTAACGGCGGCGTAGGGGGGGTATATTACCCCGCCCTCCCGTATTTCCGCATACTTGAACCGTAACAGATGGACGACGTCAAAGTTTCAGTACCATTATTCAGCATCATTGGACGTCTGACTTTAAAAAAATATCATCGAAAAAAAGTTGAGAAGTTGTCGGGAGATAAAATTTTGAGTTTTGATGAGTCATGAGGTGGTCATGGTTGCCCTGTTTTTGGTTATGAGATGTAATGTATTAAATGTGTGTTTGAATGAAGGTGTTGGTCATTCTGTATGGAGAAAATCAGCTTTGAAGCAGATATTGCAGATGATGGCGTAAAAGGCTGAATAAGATATTGGAAGTTGTACTGTTACTATAAAGGATGGTCAATGTTCGGATTTTCAAGAAATTTTGGGGTTTTTTGTTCCCCCCGCAAAATACACAGAAAAAGCTTAGATTTTTTCAGAAGTTTTCGCCCAAAATCTGAAATCTCAAAGGCGTATCTGTAATAACGGGAAATATGTATATGATGAGACCCCAAGTGTGAATAGAATGTACCGCATTCTCAGAGTGTGAGTTGGGTCTGAGATTATGAATTTCAAGGAGTTATAGCTTCGTTTTTTGGACAGGGACTGATTGCTTCTGCAAGCATAAGTTAGGTAATTGGACGCCATTCTTTCAAATAACGTTTTTTGGATGTATGTGACCTGATACAAGATATAATTAATGTCATGTTTAGTGTTTATGAAGACAAAACTAACCTAAAAAATTGCATTGTTTTTCATATTAGTCAGTTTTTCAGTTTTGGAACTTGAGATGACTATCTTGACCTTTTTGACGGGGTCAGTTTGTAAAAATGACTGTTTCTATCGATTCTTACGTGCAAATGACTCCTCAAGACATTGTGTTCACAGGCTTGATTTGAATATTTGTGACAGTGACCTTTGTGACCTGACCTTGATCTTGACATTTGCATGCAATGTTCACTTTTTACTTATGCAATAGATGTATTACACCTTTGAGAGCTTTTATGTGCATTGACAGTCTTAATCAAGGATTTTAATTGAAGTATGAACCATTAAACTCAATAACTCGAAACTTTTTCATATGCCCTGACAGTGACTCACATTTGACCTAATTTGCAAAATTTTTGGGGTATGCAATTGTCGAGTTCCTTTCAATTGAGAGCTTGTTCGATCGCGCATGCGCGTCTCGCTGCGGTTATGTGGTTCGGAAGATAATGAGGGGGGTAATTTACCCCCAATTCCTACGCGCGCGTTCGGCGAGAACCCCTAGCGGCCGCTGCGGGGTTAGAGTCAATTTTTTGCATGCATTTTAGAGACGGTACATTGGGTCTAGAATGAAGGTGTTTGTTTCATCTGTCATCGTTCCATAGGGGCTGCAGCACTGATAATAATTGTGAAGATGTCATCAAATCCTAGAATGAATTTGCGAGCTTGTATAGCCGTACTTTGCACGTACCTAGCGGGCCGCTGATGCGGAATATAGTGGCATACGCCGGGCGGATCGTTTCTCTAGTCGCCTGTGTTCTGACCCTGGTGTCTGTTGCGATACTTGTTTTGGGTTGCCGAGATATAGGGGTCCGGTATTGCACGATGTTTTGTAGGTATTTCCGTGGTAGACAGGGGTGATCGTGCGCACATGCAATGTGACCGAGGTTTTGCCTGTGCAGGCATTGGCTAGTGGTTTGTGTCTCTGCAAGCCTCACACAAATTTTAGTTTAAATGGTTCGCAGCCGTTTCCTCAGCTACAGCAGGATATATTTCTGACAGCCCTGACGCGGGACGTGTCACGCACCGTGGCTGACATCACATGAGAAAAAACATGTAATAATTCTAATGTCCATTGATGGGGCTATCTGATGGCGAGACCGCTTGTCAATTGGATGCGGGGTTCAAAAGATATAGAGTTCTGGACGCGTGCGGTCGGGCCCGGGCCCGGCCGGGTCGGGCTGCTTATATTGTGATAAAATCGATATTAATGAGTGATCGTCTCCGCGTTCGCGCTCGCTCGTAATTAGTCACCATTGGTATTCGGCAACAAATAAGGTCCTCTTTGAAGCCGACGGATGTGTCCGTCCTTGTTTAGACGCTGCTATGTTGGATCATGTCTGTACTGCGATTTACATAAACACTTGTTGTTTTTTTTTGCCTTTTGCTCGGAGGTGTTAAATGTCACATGTCACAAAGCCATCACTTTGACGTCGGCATTTATTCATACATATACTCACATATCAGTCAAGGTCTGTACTCACATAGGTACACAATAAATGCACATGCACACATATCCAATCTACCTATTTAGCCCAACTGTCAGTACGGTCTTAAAGGGACACTGCCACCTTCCCAAAAGTTACCAAATGTACGCAGCTTGTGGCGCTTAATATGAAGTAATTGCTGCTGAACAAGACAATTACATTTATTTCTCAAAAATATTGCTCAATTTCATAAAAAGTAACGTTTTAAAATTTGGGCTGATGACGTCATATAAATACATTTTGGGGAATAAAGAAAACCATCACGCTGCACTAAATATGACTAGTGTATGGCTAATGCTCGTATTGCCAAAGGTAAAACAAGTCAACTGTAATCAACATTTAGTAAAGAGAGACGATGACCGGATCAGGGTCCCCGTTCGAATTCATTGGGGACTGGGAATGTTACAGATGTCATAACCAAACTCGAATTTCTCTGTGATTCGACCTCAGTGGTTGTTTTAACTTATCCATACATAAATTTCATGCCAAGCAGCAAAATGGCTATCTCAAACTCAAATATAATGTTCAAGGAGGCCAGTGTCCCTTTAAACAGATTTATAAAACTTTTTTTAAGCCTAGGGCTCTGCTATTCCACTTAACTTTGCAGGTGCCTGCCTCCTGTACTTTTTGTACTTTGCCACTGTATCCCTTGGGATACTTTTATCATCCTTGATCCAATATATCTGCCGGTGCAGTCCCTCGTCGGGCGCGGGACTTGCGAGACCTTCGTAGCCTGCGTGTCCTTGCCCGGTACTCAGGGTCGAATGACATTCCGAGCAAACCCTTGGGGTTCCGTGGGTGGCGTCGTGACTCAGGGTCCCGGTCGAATGACATTCCGAGTAAACCCTTGGGGCTCCGTGGGTGGCGTCGTGACTCAGGGTCCCGGTCGAATGACATTCCGAGTAAGCCCCTGAGGCTCCGTAGGTGGCGTCGTGACGCCCCAGTTTGTGTGGCTGTCAGGAACTGTTGGTGAAACGTATCCTGGTCTACACCCATGACTCCTTTTCGGCAACTCTAGGCATAGACTCCACCTTTCTGTGTTTTGCTGTTATTTGGCTGTCAGGCGTGTTACATTCTACTGTCGCTTGACTGTCGGGCGGGTTATGCTTTGTTGCCGTGCTGTTACATTCTTACGTCGCTTGGCGTCGGGGCGTGTTTACATTCTAACTGTCGCTTCGCCGTCGAACATGTTACATTTCTAAACTTGTCGCTTCGCCGTCGGCGTGCTACGCTGTGTTGACGGGCTGCCGGGATTGGTTAACAGGTCTCGCTGTGTGCTGTCACTAGCCTGCGACTCCGTGCGGTTCGGTTCATATCGGATGGAGACCGATCGGCTGTGCGTGTTCCTCCAAGATCTGCGCTTTTGACAAACCAGCAGCGCGGCCACTGAGATGAGCAGCAAAGCGGCGGTGATCGTTCCAATCACGACCGCCATGTTGACGCTGCCGGTGTCGGTCCGGACGTGATGGTTGTGGGAGGTAGAGTGCTTGGTGGGGTCCGGACAGTACCCCGGTGGTACTTTGCCAGGGTAGGTGTGTTTGTGTTAGCTCACCAGCGAGTTTGTTCCAAACCCAGCGCGATGTCTCCGGGTTCGTCTTTTATGGACCTGGGCTGCATTCGAGAAGGGCAGCCCGAGCTCCAGCACTAGGTTTTCCATATTGCAAGTGCAGGATGCCTAGCTCGAAGCTGCAGCACTTGCTAACAATTTTGTTCCAGGAGGAACTGCATTGGACTCGTTTTCCATGACTTGTATTGTGTAGGTTTCAATATGATACCGTCTTTGCACTGGGATTTAACTGTAGCAGCTGAAAGCGTGTTCTCAGGATGGCCACCTTGCAATTCCTTAGTGGATCACCTCGGTCGCGGACACTGTGAGTGCCTTCTCCGATAGCTCACCTATGGTGCTTCCCTCCACTAAGAAGCGTGTTGCGTTAAGAGTGAATCCTCCTGCATCGACAGTACCGATGTCACTGTCCTTGATTTGGACTTGGTCGATTGTTCCGCTAATTGATAGGGACTCGACGTGGTCGAGTTTGCTGTTTTCAACGAGGAGGTTCGTCCAGCCGGCACAGGCAGAGATGCACCCGGATTTTGTAAGGTTTATGTGGGAGGAGGTAAGCAGCATGTTTTGTATAGTGTTGCCAAATGTGTTGTTCTCGCAAGTTGGCATGGAAACATCTCTGACAGTGAGTTCAGAGATATCCGCCTGGATTCCGCCAGAGGCGATCAACAGAGAAGCGACTCTGTCCACCATTGCGTTGTGAATGGTTGAGTTCTGAGCAAAGGCGCCAGTGTGCAGCTTGAGGGATTTGATGTCTCCGAGCTCCATGAGCTGAACAATGGAGTTTGGTGCGAATGCTCCTGTCTCGACTGTAAGAGTCTTGATGTTTGACAACCACATGTTCTCAACAACTGAATCCGCAGCGAAGGCGTCGTGGCCAATGATTAGGGTGGTAATACGCACTAGCTGCAGGCTGCGAATCAGCGTCGAGGGCGCGATCGTCTTCTGCGGCATATGGCAGTCGCCTACACGTCGTATGATTATTCTTGAGCCGGGATTTAGCCAGTCGGCGAAAGTCTTAGGATGCAGCTGGAGACTTTTCACGTCTTGGATGGTTACCGATATTGGTCTGGATTCCTTGGTGCGTGCCATTGAGCGGGGTAGCAGATTCAGGGTGCCGATTTGTGACAGTTCGATGGTCTCCAGAGATGCGAGAGAGACTATGGCGTTGGCTTGAATATCCATCTCCCTGACGTAGGATATGGTGATTTCTTGGACATGCTCCGGAAAAGATGTCTTTGTGATGTTGATCTGAAATCAAAATGGAGAAGGAAGAAGTTTTACTGTCAATGACATCACCACCGTTCAAAATCGGTCAGGGGCAAATCAAAGTGCACGTGTACTTTAACATGGGACCATTTCAGGGATGGTTGGAAATGACTATAGAGCTTGATCAACACGATTCTAGACTGCATCTGTGACGAGGCCTGCACGTGAACTAGCTCACATTTCGGTGCACGGCACCCCGCCCGAAACACGCCTTCCAGTAGGGGTGTACTATAAAATGGACTTTTTCAAAAATGCAAAAAAAGACTCTCAGAACCTGTTCCATGGACCTTAAAAAGAGACTTGGTGCATCGATTTTGGCTCTCCTTTAAAAAACTACCAACTCGAAAAAAACACAATGTAAAAATGCATTAATAGCAATGGCTGGATGCCACAAAGTGGTCGTTCGTCCCTCTTTTTATTCTCAATAACTTCCGATCTATTTCAGTGACATCAATCGATTTTGGTAGGCCCGTAGCACGATTCATTTGAAACATTTTTACACCAGCAAAAGTTCCAGGTCAGGTCAAGTCACGGAGTTATGACGTCACAACCAAAAGTCTGCGCAACGTTTTTTATAGCTGATGGATACTCTCTTGCTACTTAACTCGTTATTATCATCACTTGGACGTTAGAAATCGATCATGGACGGTTAATCAGTGGATGGAATACAAAGGGGAGAGGCATTACCCCTTTCCACTTGTGAGCCTTAAAGGGGTCCCAATAGCCCTAGGAGGGGTCCTATAGCCTAATCAAAGTCATCTCTTAACGAATTTCACCCCGTTTTCAAACAAATCGCAAGTGCATTTGTCCACTCTGACCTTCATAGGACCCATTCTGGCCTCCAGAGAGCCTACTTTGGTCTCCGTAGGGCCAAGTCTGCCTACAGAGGGCCCACTCTGATCACCAGAAGGCCCATTTTGACTTAAAGAGGGACCATTTTTGTTTGTAGAGGCCCATTTTATAGCATGTGAAAGGTATATTTGGAACCTAAAGTGGTTCATTCTAGTTCATATTTTTCTTCTTTGTCAAAAGTAGTGCTGCGGAGTCGGAGTCGGAGTCTGTCGGAGTCTGTTATTTTGGCCGGAGTCGGAGTCGGAGTCGGAGTCGGTAAAATTGTACCGATTCCGACTCCGGCTGTTAGTTATGGCCTATGGGCAGTGTATGGGCAAGTTACTTTTCATGTGTGTTTATTAGGATTTTTAGTGGACCTTCGGTGACGATGACTAAAGTTAATGCCCATTAAATTTGCTTAGCTTTGATTCTGTTGTTATTTACCGATTTTTAATAATGAGGTGTGTAGAGTACTACAAGTAAAGCTAGATAGGACCCAGGATGTGTTGTCGGATACAAATTCAGAGTAACAACGATCATTTTACCAACTATCATGATAAATCAATTTGTAAAAATAGAACGGTTTATTAGCGTCGTGTAGCTTGCGCACGTGAGTAAGGCATTGTCCCATTCAATAACTGAATTGAACCCTTAATCATTGCTTGATATTATTAACCATGATTGTAGTGTAAACAATACCTCAATTTTTCGTCTTCAAGAACTTTAAGATAGGAAATGATAAAATAACTATATTTTTCATTAAACGTCTTTTCCAATAAATGAGCGCCAATCTCGTTTTTGCTTTAAGCGGGAACTTTTTGTGCGGGTGATTATTTGAAATATTTGCTGACAAACCAAAGTCATTAGCCTTCGCCTTGGTGGGGGTCATTTTGACTCCCACCGAACTGAACGTTTTTGAGAATATCGGGAAGACACCAGCGCGCAGCGGCGATAAACTTAGCGTAACCTGTATGGGAACCAATTACCCACATACATGGATGGATCCAGAACGGTTGGCTTTGGGTCAGTTATGGGGGAGTGGGGGGAGGGGGGGTAAACATCCCATAAAGTTCTCGCACAAATTCTGAAACTCATCGGATTTCGTTTGCTTATGTATCAGTAACTGTTTTAAAACAACCTATCCTTAGTAAAAGATGCTTATATTTTATATTATCTCAGGATGTTTCAAATTTGTACCGACTTTGAGTGGTTTGGGGGGCAAGAAATGTTCTGGTCGTGCCTACAGGTTTTTAACTAATTATTTAAAACTCAAAGGATGTTATCAGCAAGTTAGTTGCCTGCAAACAGTATAGGTATCTAGATTGTTATGTCGGTGATCTAAGGTCAGATCAATTTCGTTGGCTCCTGATAACCTATAAGTCAATGGGAAAACATAGAAACGCTTCCTTTTCAAGGAAATGCATTTATACATCAGGCCAATTCGTTTAGGACCAAATTATGTTAGCTCATCCATGATGACCAATGTGCAATTGTTGCTCAGTAACCATTACAATATCAGCTGAGGTCATCTGAGGTCACCAGCACTTTTTGCCGATAACTCATACTGAAAAAGAGATAGAGACAATAGAGTCGAGACGCGTCCAGAGTCTAGACCTAGACCTAGAGCGTCTAGACCTACCTGGGTCACTAAATGACCTTGACCGGAGGTCAAATTTTGAACTTGACCCAATCCGACCATCGTGATTGTGGGCTCGAAGCGTCTTGACCAGACAAACAGAATAACGTTGATACTATTGTCCAATATTCATTAGTTAAGTTATCCACAAAAACTTTATGGAAGGGAAACGCCAAAGTGAGCTTTGGTGACCTCTGGAGCCTAAACTATTGACAGTTAAACTTTAAGGGCGCCAAAGGCGATTACATTTTTCCAGAGTTTTGTTTTGCTCCTAGCTATCATAGTTTCCGAGATATTCGGGGATTTCTGGAGCAAAGTTCTAACATTGGAAATTCTGTCATTTGATAACCTCTGGTGACCTCAATATTGACCTGAGCCTTCCCAAAAAAATGACCGAAAAGGCTCAGATTGGTCTTGTTGAGAGCTATCAGCACATTTTTCAAGTCTTTCTTGCTCTTTTCGTTTTGAATTAATTTGGTCGTTTCGACCCCCATTGAGGCGAAGTTGTTTTAGAGGCCCACCCGGGCGCGGGTCAAAGGTCGGAGTCGATCCCGGAGACAGAGTCGGAGTCGGAGACGACTCCGGTGGGTCGGAGTCGGAATCGGAGTCGGAGTCACCTGAAGACTGATCGACTCCGCAGCCCTGGTCAAAAGGGCCCCAAGGCTTGAGAGACCCACTAAGGCCTGAGAGGGCCCACGAAGTCCTTTGCGGCCCACTTTAACACGTGGCCCCCTTCTTGAAGGAATCCTGGTTTCACCCCTGGAGGCCATGATATAACTGCTTTCAGCCCAATACAACATGGTTCAGGAAATCAGATTAAGCTGTCATAAGGTCAGAACTAGCCCACTGGATGCCAAAGTAGGTCCTTTGAACGGCAGAGGGGCCCTGTGGAAACCAGATGGCCCCTGGATGCCATAGCGGGCCCTCTGGAGGTCAGAGAAGGCTCTCTGGAGGTCAGAGAAGGCTCTCGGGAGGCAGAGTGGGCCTCAGGGAGGCCAGGTGGGTCCTCTGGAACCTATGAAGCCCTTGGCTGGTCTGGGAGTGCTCAGATTCTCAGACTCTTGACTGAGGGCCCTAGACTTGTTCAGGTCTAGGGCCCTGTCCCCCGCCAGAGAGGTACTAGGTCAGGGTTAGAGTCCAAGAGGCCCCTCAGACAAGAGTCTGGGCACTTCAAGACCAGTCATAGGCTCCTAGGTCCACAGGACCCATCTGGCCTCCATTAGGCCCACTCTGGCCTACCGAGGGCCTACTCTGACCTCCAAAGGACCCGCTCTGGATTTCAGGAGCCATTTAGTTTCCACAGGGCCCCTCTGCCTTTCAAAGGGCCCACTTTGGAATCCAGTGTGCCAGTTGTAACCTCATGGGGGCCCAGTTTCATTTACTGAGCCATGTCTTATTTGACACTAAGCAGTTATATTATGGCATTCAGTTTTTTTAGTGGTGTTTCAGTTTCAGTGGTGGACCCATGGGATTCGGTCAAGGAGGAGGCCACGTGGCAAAGTGGGCCCCAAAGGTCTTGGTTGGCCCACTCAGGCATTAGTGGGCCCCTCAAGCCTTGGGGGCTCTTTTGACAATGAGATAAATATTATGCTAGGAATGACGTCCTTTTAGTTTCCAAATATATTTTTTTAACATGCTGAAATGGGCCTCTACAAACCAGAATGGTCCCTCATTCCAATCATAATGGCCTTCGCGTGGATCAGAGTGGCCCTCTGGAGGCCGACGTGGTCCTACGGAGCCAGAGTGGCTTCCTGGAGGGCAGAATGGGTCCTCTGGAGGTCAGAGTGGACAAATGCACTTGCGATTTGTTTGAAAACGGGGTGAAATTCGTCAAGAGTGACTTCGATCGGCTATGGCCCCCTTGGGCTATTGGGCCTCTTCGAGGCTCAAAGGGGGTGGTGGCATGCTGTATGTGGGGGCATGTGGGGGCTCTGTATCCACTTCTGATTACTGTCATGATCGATTTCTAACGCCAAGTGATGACAATAATTAGTTAAGCAGCAATGCCTATTTTAACAAGTTAACTGGGGGTGCAAATGCACCCCCAGTCAGCAGTTTTGCTCCCCCCCCAGTCAAGACATTTTGCCCACCCTGATGTCATTACCTTCATGTCATTTGTCGCTAGATATTTATTAAAACAGAATAAAATATACTTAACTGTTAATAATTTGATAAAAATACAATGTTAAATTCCATGATATTACTAATTTCTAGTATTTGCCAGCAAAAATAGGCATCTTTAAATTATTTTCGAAATATCATGAACTTGAATATCCTTTAAACAATTGTAAATTAACGGCAGAGTAGGGTAGATCGGGGGTTGTTGGACCAGGAATGTCGACACAAAATTTGAAGTGGGTTGGGACTGGAAGGGGGGGCAACCAGGCGGCTGTCACCCACTCCCATAGGGTTATATTACCAGTAAGACGCCTTAAACGGCGAAGGACGAGCGAGTCCGAAAAAAATCCACGTCAATTTATCACCCGTCCAACGGAGGCTCGTCATGTGCTGTTTTGCATGCTTTTGAAATATTTTCGCTATGTGTTGTTTTGCCGTCGCAAATAGATCCGAACTAAATCGATACTTTGAACTAAATAGGTTTTGCAGCGTTATTTTAAATTTGCAATTATAAGCTTCATGCTTTTAGGCAAAAATTCATTTTGGGTGGGTATTAGATGGATTTTATTGCGCATTTTCAGCTGCATCATTTTTATCGTCTAGCACCATTTGGTTTTGAAGCTACGGCGGTGTAATAAAGGAAATGTTATGGAATCGTTAATACAAATATTACAGACAGATTTCAGCGAAATACTGCATTAAAACATCAATTTTTGCATGCATTTTAGAGACGGTACATTG